>JAODTK010005331.1:0-158032 GCA_026419785.1 Sclerodactyla briareus | reverse complement strand
GTATTTCTACAAGAAAGGCAAGGAAACCCACAAAGAAGACATTCAAAGGTTGTACAACTGGTCTAGATGGCAGATGCCTTAAATAATGCAGAAGTGCGTAGATGATACATCTAGGGCAATTGAAACTCTCCAGTAACTTTTATGGAAGGGATCGGAAATGGAGAAATAAGCGGAAGGGACATAAAGAAAGAGTTACAGATTCTCTAAATAGCAGTGTAATGAAGCGACCAGAAAGCTAACAGAGCAATTATACGCCAGAGCAGAGTTTAGGTCACAAAATGTTACGACTGCCTTCATACAACTCTTGTGAGGCCACCCCGCGATAACATGTACAGGTATGGAGTCAATATTATTCCAATGAGTTTTTGGAAACAGGCAGAGGAAGGATATTTCGATTTGGAAAGGAGTCGCTTTACAAGGTTGTGGAAGTTGTGCATGACTGATATGAAGATGTACGAACACCGATGTAACATTGGATTAGCCAGAGGGGGGGGGGGGGGGGAGGGGGCAGGACGGCCCCCATAAAAATTTGGGGACGCAGTGGAAGGCGGAAGAAAAAAAAGAGGAGCTTTTTCGGGTGGGGGTGGGGGGGTGGTCGGAGGGCAAACGCATAATCACCACTCAAGAATATATCATTAATCACACTTTTGAAAACCCTGAACATCAAAAAAACTATAACGGAATGAGAAAAAATAGAACTTTCGTTTGGAAAATTGGACTATTGCCCGCCGGCTTCTTAAGGCTAGGTGAACGTGACAGGAATTTAGTGGAGGAGTCTATAGCAGCCTAATGTCCCCACCCCCAAGATGATATGAATCAAGATAAAAAATGTATTCACATACCGGTAAACACTCCGGACGAACAGAATATGCCAGGTAGAAGTAAATGCCTCTTTTTATCTGTGCTAGTTTTGAGGAAAAAATGTACATGATACTTCATTTTGAACAATTGTATTCTTGACGAAGTCGGAGGAACTTGCAGTCAGCAGTGTGTGTGGTGTATGGGGTATGGGGTGTAGGGTAAGTGTGTGTGGTATGTGTGGGATGTGTGTGTTGGTATGTCGTGTGGGTGTGTGATGTGTGTGTGGACGCCTGGCTGTGAACACAATAACCGACCCACCTGGATGGATGAAGCGCATACTTTGTATGTGTGTTCCACAGATGAGTTACATTAAACCTATTGTTTTGGGGGTCTCAGGTCAGAGGTCATATGAGGGTCACCAGAGGTCAAAGGTCTGGGGAAAACCTTGTGAAAACGATAGTCCAGAATATTGGGGTCTGATCGGGTTCAAATTGGTCACGGGGGAATTGGTCGAAAATAGAAATTTGTGCAAAATGTAGATGTTGGCCAATTAGGGCTTGGGAACATGATAACTCGACCCCCACCTGAATGGAAATGAAGCTCTCACTTGGTATGTGTGTTCTATAATGAGTTCAGAAACCCTATTGTTTGAGGTCCCAGAGGTCAAAATTTGAAATCCTTGGAAATAGTGTGTAGCTATCTTATCAAGAGTATAGAACCCTATTGGTTGGTAAAAAAAATTGGTAAATTTGTCAGACTTATTTTCCCACAGTGAGTCTGGTACAATTCCTCAGTTGTCCTTGAGGTCTTGCTATATGGTTGTCAGTAAAGTCAAGGAATCACTAGGCCTTTTGGTCTTTTCTGGTTCAAATTCAAATGCACCGACAATATTCCTTATCTGTCAAGTACATACGAGTAAGAAGCATCGAACATAACTGCTCGCATTGCCTTAAGTTTAACTAGGATAATTCAGATATTTATTAGAATTGTGACATTTTATACATGCAGTCCATGTGTTTGGTGTTTTATTTATTCTGTTTAAAGTTATTTGTTACATGCTAACTCCATTTTTAACAATGTTTTCAAATGCACCCTCAATATGTTTTCATACTATTCGTCAAGTTCCTTTGGTAAGAAGCAGTGATCATAACACCTAATAACCTCATATATCAATAAATATCTGATATTCTTTGTATTTATCATAGTTCTGACATCTTACCTGAGTCACTGTGTTGTGTGTTTTTGTTGTTACCCATAAGCCTATTACAACCCATGCTGATTTGCCTATTACTTGGCATTCATGAATTTTTAGCTCAAACCAGCTATGGCTGGTTGAGCTATTGCGATGCCGCGGGCGTGTTGTCGTGTTCTAGCTGCTATAGTAGGTGTGGCCAGTCTGTATTTACCTCTGCTTTTTGGCCACAAATGGTCATCTCGATCGATCTGACCCAACTTGGTCCCATTTTATGGACTTATGGTCAAATGGAACATTCAAAGTGGGGCACATGGGTCTTGATGTGGGAAGCTGCGAAACGCTACCTCTTGGCGATAGCTGGATTTGCCATGATACATTACTAGTGGTAAATCTTCTTGATTAAGTGGTACTAATGCATTGACATGAATTGGGCGGTGAAAGGCATTAAAGGGGGTGGTTGCAATTATGTTCAAATGTGTACATAATGCAAACTTTCCCGTTTGGGACCCTTGACATACCAGTTCGATGTATGTTGACTGAACTTGGATACAATGTTGATTGACCAATGGGTCATCATCGACCACCTCAGTCACGGTCAAATGGGCATTGAAGGGGCACAAGGGTCCAGATGTGAAAAAACTGCAAAACCACTACTTTCCCTGCAGATTTGGTCGATTGCCATGATAGGGAACAGTATATCATGACTAGGGCGTACTTTATGGGTCCCACAGGAATTGTAGCTGGCAGGTCATGGAAGTGGTACTAGAACAATTTTGTTCAATAGTAGGGATAAATATGCAATTCGCATGTTTTTTGGGGGGCCCTCAAATGCTCCTGCTTGCTGGCCATTGACCTGAGTTGGACATAATATGCATTGACTGTGGGGACATTCGACCACCTAATGTCACGGTAAATGGTCATCGATGGACGCCTGATGCGGCCATTTTGTGTGAAAAACTATGTATCCTCCGACTATCAGGAAGTTGTCTCTTCTTCCATGCTGCTCCTCAGTCTCCAATGTCAGCACTGATTCATGTACAATTACTATAACACATCATACCAGTTCACTACATATTGAAAATTTGTCGATTTGAGCTACTGACCATTGGTTTCTAGTTGACCCATCCTTGAGTTCGGACTGACGAAAGTCAAGGAATCTATGTATTCGTTCGTATGTATGGGTGGTGATCCTGGCTTGTAAACACAATACTCTACCCCCCCAACATCTACCCCCATTTGGCATGGATCAGGCCATACTTGGGATGGTGTCCCCATGTTTAGTACATGACCCTATTGTTTTGGGGTCAGGTCAAAGGTCCATCTTATTCTCACCAGCTCAAGTCAAGTAAGTAATCCCAAAGTCTGTTGCCCATAATAGAATAACCTAGTACAATTGTCCCCATTTGTTCTTGTGCTGGTCATCCGTCATAAAAATCAGTCAAGGAATCGCTAAGCTTCTCAGTACCCCTCAAGGAGAATCAGACATGCGTTTGTTTCTACCAGCAGGTGGCCCGGAGATTGAAGCGGCAGTGTCCCTGTTGCCAAATGCCTCCCAGGCATGTGCTCCCTCAGTCCTATATAAGAGAGTGGGTGATGATAAAAAAAATCATGGAAGAAATCGCCACATGGAACTAGATTGATCGAGAATCAAAATATTGCACCATTTCGCATTTGAGCCCTTCAACGCGCCAAAAATTTTCAAAAAAGGGGAGGGGGACACCACCTCCCCCTTTTTTACTACCCCTCCCCCGGACGGCAATCAATAAATAGGGCCCATCAGTCAACTTGCCCCTCCCACACAAAAAAAAACCTGGCTACGCCCTTGCGTGTAAAGTAAACCTGAATGACGACAGAATTCGTTTCCGCGGAGGAAAGAGGGATGTCAATGAATGAAGGGACTTCCAAGGTGGTCGTTAGGAATAGTCAAAACGACCGTAATAGGGTTGTATGGGATGCCACGGGGAAGCTTTTGATGAAACAGTACAGGGGTTATGAATCAATAGGTACGACCGAAAATATAACTCGTGGAGAGTGGAGCTGAATTATTTCAAACTACAGTTGAAAAAATAACGACTGGTAATACCTTGCCGTAGGGAGAGAGCCCAACGATAGGCATTTCGGTTCTGCTTTTTACCTTATGTCATGTCTCTTGAGAGGCTTGATAATGAACATGAGCCATTGTGACCTGTCATAGAATAGCTTGTAGTTCAAGCAAGCCACTAGTAAAGTTACTGTGGCGTCAAATCCATGAGCCCATGGTACTTAAATCAGGCTCTCTCCAAGCAACGTGACAGTTGGGGAATTCAAAAGCTGAAAATTATAATAACAAACCATCAATTGTCATTATTCATTGAGCCGTTGCTGTTGGAAGAGCTTGTGGACTCTGAACTCTGCTGCACGCACATTTTCTGGTCAGAGTTCTGAATCACGATATCTGATATATGAGGCATGATCCTTTGTCAATCAGTATTTTAACAAACGCTATGCGGATAATCATCTGGAAAATTGCCGCACATCAATTGTTTGTTTTTGCGTTAGGAGTTCAGTCCTGCCTTCGATGCCTGACAACGTGTTGCATCAAACACTATACACCTCTCATCACCCCCCCCCACCCCCCCCCACCCCCCCCCCCCCCCCCCCCCCCCCCCCCCCCCTAAAAGTTGTCATCTCTCTTATTCTGATCCCATCATACTCTTAATAAAGATTGTCACCTTTGGTTTGAACAGGGAGTCCCTCGAAAGGGATAAACCAAAACAGTCGGACACTCAAATCTATTGGTATATAATGGTAATAACCTCCAGGGAGCATTTCATTTGCACTCCCAATTTGAGGGGCACAGTGGTGAGTGAGTGTCATACAGCTGCATCAATACTATATTTCTCTCGTTGATGTCCACTTTTGAATTACTCTAACATTTGGAAAAGACACCGTCGGTTCATGATGTTCATTCTCTCCTTGAATCATTCTTGATCCGTCCTTATCATCACATTATATGATTACTAACATAAACTCAATCTACCTCAATATTCCATAGTAGGTTACATCGTTCCACTATTTGTGCTGTGTGAAAAGTCATTGCAAGTATAATAAGTAAAGTACGACACTGGCAAAAAACCGCATACATGCTTATCTACTCGTAAGCACTATTGAATGGCCAGTCCAAAGCTGAAATAGAGTTTGACCGGTAAATGAGTTAAACCATACCCCACAAGACTACATCTTTTGTACCTAATCCGGTAGTTGTTCGTGATGACATTAAAACCAAAATAAAACACCGGACGGAAAGGTCTGTATTCACTGGTATCAAAAAGAGTAGCAACTGGTGGCGTTCATGTTATGGAGGAACAAATATTCTTCTGCCTCAGAATCCAATTCTACCCTCCAAACCCACATTTTCAAAAAACGGAAACGAACAAACAGCAGTCATTTTATCGAACAACCTGAATAGGCATAATATGGAGAATTCAGGTTAATCGTGAATGACCGGTAGTCGCATGATGCCGAACAACAGCATTACTAGTAAGATGCTCACGCAATCCAATTGAAATGCATGCCTCAATAGAAATTGAGAAATCCTTGAAGCCAAATGCAGAGAAAGTTGCCAAATTGCCCTGGAAAAAGAGCAGAGTATGTAAAATTAGGTTGTAACGATGTTGTGTAAATGTACATAAGTCATAAAAACCCTCCGAGCTGTCACCTTCCAATTTAATTAAATTTAGATTGGCCTACTTTATTAAGAGAACCTCACATTAATCATGTAGTGAGATCATATGAATAATTGTGAATGATACTGGTGTGAATAAAATATATATATTATAGTTAAATATTATATATATCTATATATATATATCTATATATCTATTATCTAATATATATATATATATATATTATAAGCCTTATATATATTATAATATATATTATTATTATATATATATATAGATATAAATAACTTCTGATATAGATATATTTTATATATATATGACCTCGCCGAGCAATCCAAGTACAGCATCTAGGAAAAAACCCAGTGACTGTTGGCTTCGGACGCCCGGGAAGTTTGCTTGTTAGAAGTCAATGATTTCAACTCTGCCATTCTTCCGCTCATTAATAGGATCCAATTGGACAAGGTACCTCGCTCAAATAGACCAAAGTATCTCGCACATTTCGATGTTATAGGACCTTAATTAAATTAGGCCCGTGTGCTCTATTCATCGCTCGAATAGGCCTAGAGGACCTGTTAATTATAGGCCCCTGGTGTTTTACCTCGCTAAATTGGGCAGTCTAGGTACAATCGCTAATCAGACTTAGGCAACATCGGGAATAGGCCTAAAGAACCGCCCAATTAGCCGAGCTCTCGCTCCCAAAGACATAGGTTACCCATCTCAAATATTGCCAAAAACATGCCCAGTCAAGTTGTACTAGGTACCACGCTCAATCAGACATAGGTACCTCGCCCAATCAGACACAGGTAGCTCGATCAAATAAGCCAACGGTACCTCGCTCAAATGGGCTAGAGGCTCGCGCAAATTGGCCTATTACCTCGCTCTAGTTTTAGGCCGGAGTCTGGTTACCTCTAAATTCGAAATGGGTACCTCCGCAAGTAGGCTTGATACATGTGATAGGGTAACAGTAGTCAGAGTCTGGCGATTGAGCGTTTCGACAAGCGAAGTCGATCTCCAACCTATACAGGCAGTTTATTACAGTGTCAGTGGTAGGTGGTGGATATTAGTCCGCAGGAGGAAAATTACACCTGACTCCTCGTGGGACAGAAGGGTGTGAAATTGTGTGACAAAAAAAAGCCATTGCAGGGCTCGTGATAACTTGCCATTGTGCTATTTGAACAAAGAAAATATCTCGACCATATTACCTGATAAGTAATTTGAAATATTTCGATCTCCAAGTCGCAAAAGTGTATTTTTACTCCGCTCCAAATTTCCCCAAAATTGCTCCAATTGCTACTAAAAGAAGAGCGTGCTCCAGTCGAACGATACAAATGTGTGTGTCTTGCTATCCCCGAGCTATCTGAAATAGCCCGAATTCCTATTGAGCGTGCATGCTATTTCTTTGAGCATTGTTCGACAATCGTCTCAAAATCACGTAGATAGAAAGGAAAATCACTGTAAACGAACAAAATTTGATTGATGAGATAATTCGACCTGCGAGGACTAATAGCCAGTGTTTCCACAATAAAATGGAATACGAATGCTAAAATCAAAAATCCACTGTGTATGTATTTTGTTGTTTCGTCAAAAAACCGAAGAAAGAAGGGGAGATATGCAAGGAGTAAAAACGACAAAATTTGATTGTGAGATGAATTGTCTGGAAAGCTGGAGTCACGCATAGCCAATAGCCAGTGTTACACAATAAAAAGGAATACGAATGCATAAAAACAAGAATTCATGCACTCGTCAAAAAACGGGGAAAAGAGGTGGAGTATGAAGGAGGAAACGACAAGAATAGGACGACAAACCAGCAACTGGAAATTACAATTCAAAAGCGGCTGATAAAAGACAGACATATACAAGTTAAAACAGCTAAAAGTAGGATCTCTAAATCACACTTGAAATGTGAGTCAGGTAATTCCACGGATTCCACTGGTTATTACACTACGTCCGGGGCTCAGTCTGAAGTCAACTGTTCCATGGGAAACTAGTATAATAATACTAATACTAAGTAATATAATAATAATCAACTATAATAATACTAATAATAATTAATCATAAGTTAGTTGACATTTATAAGCGCCTTCGAGAAGATACAGAGCGCTGTGAATCTAGGAGAAAATACAAATACCGTGAAATATAAGTTACACAAAAAAATGTCTATTGAGGTGACGCCTGAAGGACGCGTGAGTGGGAACGGGAAATAGCTGGTTATTTCGCGCTTCTCTTTTAGGGATGACGATTCCACAGCTCTGCAACCTGCGAGACGGCTGAGAAGGTGCTGATGACCAGCGGATGACAGCGCATGGATGTGAGAAATATTGCGGAGTCATAGTAAGTCAATCTATTTTCAGCTCAGGGGACATTCTGGTCGAAGCAGAGGTAATGCTTCCACCATGCAACATCGACAATCAATCGCTTCACAGGAGAGATAGTGTACGTAACAACTAGGAAAAGTGGTTTTTTGTGGTGTGATCTGAAGGGTGATCTCTTCAAGGGAGGGTTCCCTAAGCTTTGGTATTAACACTTGCTTGTCATTCTCGGTCAGAGGTAGGACGTTAAATGCCACTCCCGCCTCACACAATGAGTACATGCATCAGAGCGCAGTCTCTAGGCTAGTGATGATGCACCAATATTAAAAAGTTAACATAATTCAAGGGTTTTACGTAGCCTCATCAGTTTTGATTAACTGATGTTAGTTCCCCTAATATGTTGTTGAACCACACAACAGTAATTAGTGGTGCGTGGTTTAACATGTGTGCTGTATGTTAAATATTTAGAAGTCGTAATGCTGAGGCTTAAATCGGTTGCAAATGAATCGACGCCATGCTGGGGAAAGAACGGGTTGCTTGAGAGATTTGAGATTTAAAAGATCGAACGGTCATTTATGCACAATTGTCACTTTCGTTTATTCCTCAAGGTGATATTGATACTGATGTGAATTTGTAGTAGTTCATGATGACCACCGTATTCAGAGCCCGACCCAGACATGGACGTTTTCGTCAGCCACGATCGAATCCCCCAGCTGTTCACGCAAGAAGCAATGCTCTCCTTGCATAACTGATGGAGGGTGGAGAGAGAAATCACAACATTAGACGGCAACTTGTAATTTGCTACTCCCGTTTGTCCTTGCTTATTATTTACTGGTTCTGAGCGCCCGGCAAGAATCAACAGGTTCCCTTTTAAAGTCTTTTGAAGGACCCAATTGGCTTCGTAACCCGGTATAACATCAGAATAGGGGCTATCATGAGTCCAAATTTGCATGTCAAACTGCGGACTTTACCATTACCAGATGGTTGTATACACAGGCCATCATAAGTTACTCTTAAAAAAATAAAAAATAAAAACTCTCCTGATGAGCCTCCTGATTACTTTGACTATACATCGTATGATGAGGCTAATCAGGATACATTAGTAGTAGTAACGTATTTTGACAGCTACTTAGTACCGGTACATCATAGTACAAGCCCTCAGCGATTCAAATTGGGTGACAGCGTATAATATTGTCTCATCTATGGATATCGAAAGTAATACAATTTATAGGGTAAATTTGGGGAAACAATAAAAGGTAAACTGACATAGATGTATGTTATGTCTGAATCCCAGACTTAATCAACGGTGGATATGAGGAGCGGGGAGCGGGGGGTGAGGTATTAACGGAACACGAGCGCTGCCTTGCAACTCGACAAACACAGGAAATAATGAACAATGACAGAGATGATTAATGGGTAACCATGAGTGAATTAATCGGTGCTTAATATGACGAATTCGACAGTCTACAGTCAATTGTTGGACTGCTGAATTCAAATCAGTTCTTTCCTATGTATTTGCGATTTTGAATGATATCGGTAAATAATGTAAATTTCTTACGTTTTACATATCATTTTTAACACTTGACGTATTACATGTAAAATAAGCAAAAGAACCTATAATTACAAGCAGTCAAGCTAACACAGCCGTCCAGCGTCAGCTAATTTCAATGCGTACTGAAATAATCTTCATTCAACAATACGTCCTGAGTTCGGTATTAACTAAAAAAAATATTCTTCAACGCAGACAGAAAACAAACGATACAACAGAGAGGTTATCAGACAGAGAAATCCGAGTGGATGACGTGAGAATAACTTGAGAGTCTCTCGGTCCTTGAAGCTAACGACAATATTCTGAAACATAACCAAGAGGTTTCTCAAGAGAAAACATTTGGCTGATTATATCTAATTCTTGTAACCACGCGAATACTTATTCACATTTGGCGACCCAGTATTGGCGGGATAAATGGTACCCTTGGGAAGAGGATTGTCGATAGAAACTATAATGACTACATTTTCCAGTTTTGTAATTTTAGTGATACGACATCGATTGCCGTATAAAATACAGTTCAGACTGAGGAACATCTTAAATTAGATTGCTGCACCCGATAATAACATTACAAGTCCAGGCTTTCCCAAAAGCAATATACAGGTATGTGCCCTTATTGGGCATTGTAAAGGTTGATCCTCTGTTTGGCAAGTATTCAAGAAACGAAACGCTTTTGTGAGACTTTCATGAGGAATAAAAAGTCGAGATTCGAAGCTTAGCTAAATAACAGACGAGGAGAAACCGATGCCGTTATCCAGCTGAATTTTTAGTCGAGACTGTTTATGGCAGAATAAAAGTTGACAAATTCGCTTTATATGTCACCGGACCATGGCCAGCTGCCTGCTATTGCAAAAAAACGGTTATCTCGGACTAGACAGCGGACCAATCAGAATAGAGTCCTTGCAATGAATGGGGGTTGTAGGATCCATGATAAGAAGTTTGAATCATGCAGCACTTATTTGATTCGATTTCGATCATCTGAATTGCGTTGATTCATAGCGGGTTCAGGAAACAAGGTCAGTTCATCAAGGAACCCTGGCTGTATGATCGTGGATGAGCATCGGCGATAACTCGCCTTCTCTTTCCGACTAGTGCTCAGATTATACCTGCGTCGATACAAGGACCGCCATTTTACTCCCATTCGACAGGACGGTCAGTGAACTCAGGACCCGACCAATATTTTCAGAAACCTGGAGGAGCGGAAGTTAACACGCGACAGTTCAACAGCCAACCTACGAAGATTTTTGCAAATATCTCATGACAAACCCCAGAACCCTGGAAAGTCCATTGCATTACAGCGGAACCATGACGTGAAGACCACGCCCATCGCAGCTGCAGGTACAGCCACCTAGGGAAAAACGTCCGGTGACTGCTGGAACTCAAACCCGGAATGTCTCCTTGCGAAGCATGGCTGATTACCACTCAGCGGTCATTCTTCCGCTATATGCGTAGATAGATTTTTTTTTTTCTGGATTATAGTAATGTGAGCATATCAATGTATGGTATGGACACTGCACGCTATCGTTCGAGCTCAACCTATTAGACATGTGTGTTCGCCTCTTTTTAGTGGGACTCCGTTACGAACAGTATGGACGCATGATGCACCGACGTATATAATTGAAATAACAATGGGAACACTAATAAAACATGGGAGCGAGTCTCAACTATCTCCTCCACCTCCCCCTTTCTTCCACGGGAGACGCCCATTGAGTAAATAGGTGCTATGAACATACAGTACATTTTATATTTGCCAGTATTGATTCAATTATAATTTTCATTGCTTATACAGAGCTTTTTGGAGTCCACTCTGTTTCCTAAAGCTCACCATGACGTACTAGTTTAAGCCGAGTATATTTTAGATGTTGACCCACTCAGTCGAAACAAATTGATAGATCCCACGATCCTAAGAAGATGTATGCGGCGGTAATGATAAACTGATGATTTCCCTTCGTTTCCCCGAAAGTATACCCGGATCTATGCACTGATGAAAGCGACTCAGCAACATTAGCGAAAGCGGCGATACTCACGTTCGTAAACATTGTCACCCACTTTCCCTTCAATATTTCTAAATAGCTTGTCGGCTATCATAACGCCACCGCCAACGCGTCCTTCAGACTAAATGGTCAAAAAATTCATGCGGTAAATTCAGGAAAAAAAGATGTAGGTGTGTATTTTGATTCTACTTCCTAATTTTTTTTATGCTGTGTGCGGAAGCTGCTAAAGATATTGGTTCCCTAGCCTTGATTGAACGTAATTTCAGTTTTCTTGAAAAAATACATGGTTGTCAGGCTCTTTGAACAGTTGGTAAGAGCTCACCTATCACCTGGAGTATTCCGTGCAAGTCTGGGATCCTCATTTCGCGAAAGATAAGCTGGTAATTGATAACGTTCAAGGGAAGGCTGCGAGAATAATTTACTGTCTGCGAGAATTCCCGTTTGAAGAAAAATTCAAGCGCCTTAGTGGGACCTCAAGGGCTAAGGCGAATTCGAGTTGACTTGATCCAGGTTTCCAATAGCTTTGATGGTCTTTCTTTCGACTGCTTCTTCGATTAATGAGGGGAATAGCCTTCCTGCAGATGTTTAGTCGAAGAGTGTTGATGCCTTCAAAAACTGTCTTCTTGGTTGTTGTAGCTTGAGAGTCGTTCATATGGACCTATTAAAATAAACTATTACTATTGATAGTATGTAACCTCAACTCGTGGTACCACAGGTTTATAAACGTTTACATTGAGTGTCTCAACCGTGCATCGCTGATGAAACTAAATTGCCATCATGGATAGAGTGTATTCAGACAAGTGTTTCCATGGCGCTCGAGGGACATATCATTATATATGATTGATATATTATTGATAGGCCAGTGATATTAACCCACTTATTGATGACACTGGTTCAATTGTTCACTATGCCTTCGTTCCGAGAAATTTCCCACTTTCAAAAGACAAATGACGGGATATGGGATAATGTTCCTCCAAGCATCTCAAAACACTACCTCTAATTGCTTCAGTGGAAAGAAAGTTATTTATATAATCATTTAATAATTTGATTAATATTTTTATTAATAATGAATAACTAATAATGATGATATAAAGTAAAGTGAGGCAAAAGAGCAAACGCTGTTTTTGTTTGCTAATCTTATGATCGCTTTTCAGGTGTCCCATCGTAACTGCGTTGTTACAATGATTATAAATGTCCTATCTCTGTACTAATCATAGATCAAACGGAATTGTCACTGATGGCTATCTGCATAATCTCTTCTCCTCACGGGAAAATAGATACCTATTTCCTTTAGCTTTTGAAGGGATATAGTGAGAATCGTATCTTAAAAAACAAAAACACCCATTTATCGTATTGCCGGTAGCATATTCATAGTAACTTTTTATGTTTACTCTTATTGCTGCGACTATTCAGTTTATAGCAACATCGTTTTTTTTTTGGAAAGCTATAGTGAGGTAATTTAAAACAACCACGCCCCCATTGATGAAGAAGTGATATCGAGCGAATAACTCGTGTGCGTTAAAAGAGAGATAAAAGGAAACTCCTTGTCCATTCATTGATGCCTGAAACGATCTCAATCAAATCTGTCTTTTTATGATTCGCCTACTGAGGAATGTACTTTTCTCCCACTGGTTAATTCCCCTGGATGCCAGCTCTAAAGGAATTCGAAGGGTAACTTCTTGTAATCTGTATGCAACTATTCCGATCATTACATTCTTTGATACTTACACGTCGAATTTAAACCCTGGCTTATTTTGACCCAACGGGCTCGAGATTTTACTCATCATGGAAGGGCCTCAGGAACATCATCGAACCGCCGCCAGCACTAGCCTTCAGGCACATCTACCACCTCTCAGCTCTGGTGCTCTGGCGTTTGTAGAAAATGGTCAGAGACTACATTCTCCGTGAGAATCCCCAACACTGCATTAACTATAACTCCATTGTTGACACATAACCTCAGGTATTAAGTCAGTATACATTTACCGCATACATCGAGAACGAGGACGAGGCTCTTAATCGGAATCGTCTGTCAGTGCCAAGAGCGGAGAGTTATACCTCTCGGCATGTGGGAGGGGAGAACCGAAATGCTTCCCTAGTTTTTTTTGCCGGGCAGACTGTGATTGTTATTTTTCAGTTAGCCTACCTATGTTTCTGTCGAAATTGTCACAGTAGATCGCATTATATTTGCAAATGGATGATTTCATGAGTTCCACAGATGAAACTGTAAACATTTGGAAAACAGAAGTTATGACCCGTTATTATCATAGAGCCTTTTGCCTGATAACAACTGACAGAGCAGTGAACCAGGAGACCTGAATGGCCCAGACCAGAACGGCGGCTGATTTTTCTTCACTAACCCTGGTGAGATGATTTACTAATACTTATATTTCCTAAAATTGCTGATATATACCGTCCTCGCACGGAACTGATTTACCAAACGTCGTGTCTTTTTTTCGACTATAATTCTTCTTTCCTCGTTTTCCGTACCATATTAGGACGCTACATAAACCCTGTCTGCAAGCTAATTTGTTGGAAGACATGATAAATATCGGAACATGCTCATTCATGGAATCCTTACTGCTTTGGAATAACTATCGATTGAATAGTTATTCCGCTGCCCATCATTCTGCAATGTGCGCAGTAACCCCTCGTTATCCAGCGGCGTCCGTCTGGGTGTCTATGATGGGGTGACTAGCGTTGCTGTGACTGATATTGAGATAATATGCGTCTATGCGGGTTTTTTTTCTTATTTTTTTTTTTTCATTAAGGCGGATACCACGAATACAGCTGTCACCGTTATACACAATGGCTGATATGATTTCCCGTCAACTACTGATCTCAGGTGCCCTATCTATCAAAGTTTAGATTCAGTGAATCTGGTGTGAAAATGGCTATGGTGTCGTATAAACATTTAAACATTGTACTTGACCGACTCTCTGGGAGCTCTCAAAAAGTTCATCGAACACTTGGTATAATACACCGTCTTGTCACGCCATTGCGAGGAACCCTTGGTTATAAACTTCCTAACTAAGTTCTCCTGACATGTTTGGTTCCAGTCTGGAAAGGAGGCCGGTAACGGTCTATTAGGACTCGCCAGAGCCCACGTCCAGAGACAAAAATCGTTTCACTTCTGTTTAATTTGAACATAACAGGTAAAAGCATAGCAAACTATTTGATTGAAGTTCAGAGACGCGTTTTGTACACCACTATTACCTTATAAATATGTCCTTGACTTATACCTGGCGTGTGCCTATATTTTGCGATCACTCACTGGCCTCCATTGGTTAGAGAGAAAGGGAGAAACTGATATACGTAGGATGAACTGCCCAAATTTGGTTTAACTCGTAAACTTTGTTATATACTAATTTCTATAAAAGACCACGTGGTTCTAGCGCTTCCCGTAACAACCATGAACCTTTTGTGAAATTATAAATTATGATAATATTTTTAGTTGTCCAGCGGAAATTCAGTTGTGAATGTATGTACTAATGACCCCGTGGCGCCCCCACTAAACGAATGCCCCCAAAATTGAACAATCGTATAGGGGGATAACAATCCAGATTGGATTCAAAAGATCTTCTCTATTACCCTGTTTTCTAACTGTCTTCTTTTGTCCTAATTAGGCTAATCGAATACGGACGCGATTCAGTCTTGATGGTGACTCAAACTAACCTGACATTTTCGTTAACCGGTATAAGGCTAAACCAAAAATTCCGTTAGGCCCATAGAAAAATTTTAATGTACTGAATACATTCAACTTATCGCAGCCTATAGTGAATCGGTGCATACCCGTTTTTTTTTTTTTTTTTTTTTTTTTTTTTTCATCATAGGCTGCATGCCCAGCATCATTTTAGGGACCTAGTCAGGGTGAAACTGAATAATTGAGTTCCCTCGCTGTCAGTCCTGGCAGCCAGCACACTTCTCAAAGGTTACAGCCCTTTCCGTACTGGGGATACAGGGAGGAATCATGCACATGACACTGAGGCCATCCGCAGCTATAATGGAACGTCCACAGAGCACCAATACACACACTCGGCCAAACGCTTTGCAGGAATCAATATGGACTGCTGAAGCACATAACAATCTCCCGCATCCGCTCAGGCAACTGAGAGAGTCAATGATAGATCCACGTTTGACTTCTTCGGAGTGGTCCCCCTGAGTTGGTCCTGGGGCGCTGGTATGCAGTGGCAAGCCAGGAAACACTAATGATGAATCTTAAAATAGTCATAGCAGGCGATTTAAACCTTGTGGGTGGCGTTATCCAATCCCCTCCCTGAAGAAATACTTCTTGTTTAGTCAAGATCAATAACATGTGACGATCCTCACTTGTCAAGCCTCACTTTATAAACCACTCACTAACTCACCCATTCACTCACTCCCTCACTCTCCCCCCACTCACTCCCTCACTCACTCACATTTACCCACATTACCATTACACTCACTCACTCACTCCTCACTCACTTACTCACCTGGAAGGCTCAGCTAGCTGCATTCACCTGTCGCTTGGGCAATCGGGCTTGCCTCCTCCGGGACACCAACCAGGCCTGGTCCGGCACCCCCCCACCTCCCTGATGTACTCGCCAAAGTTGCGACGGCCCACCATGCGCTATGGGGGAGCGTCTCTCTCCGCGTTCCACCCCCGGATCCTTTACACACAGGACACAGTGGTCAGGATCACCCGCCGGGAGCTATTTGCCCTAAAAAGCGCAGGTGCTACGAATCGAGCAACAGGCAGCTAAACCTACACCATTCCCGGAGAACTCATTGGATACACGATTTCCGCCGCCAGAGGTAACCAACGACGCGGCGAAGTGAGTTGGCCAGAAGGATTCAATCATCGTCCTCAGCCCATCAGTGAGAGTACAAGCCTTATTAGGATATAGCAAGACTGGAAGCACAATAGAGCCAAAAACACAGAGCTCAGTTTATTAGCTCAGGTACCGGCACAAACTACTATCCGGTGGCGTCATGACTCAATATGCAGTCAAGGCGGCTACTGACCTTAGGCTCGCAGAAGCATAGTCACTACCACGGTCCTCGCCCAAGACCTGGGACAGACCCAGCAGCACTGTTCAAGATTCACCAAAAGACTGGATCCCAGTCTTGGTCCGGATTTGCCTCTTGACTAAGTGTTCCAAGGGAATAACCAGAAAAGAAGTATAAAAGACTGGATCTTAGGTCTGGCCAAGACACCAGTAGGCCCAGCGGATAGGGTTCACGACCGTGCTTCGAGAGCAACCACGAGAGAATCCACAAACTCGGGTGGTGGCATCTTGGATTCTTTTTTTTTTTTTTTGTTTTTTTGTTTTTTTATACTGTTGAGTCGGTCCCGGTCTTGGGTGAGAGGGTTCGAGGTCACTGAGTCCTTTCTTTACCTTGGCAGTGTTCATCAAGGCCGGGTCTTGCAGCCTGAGGTTAGTAGAGCCTTGGATGGCTTGTGGAGCATGAGATCCACTGGGTAGTGGCGTCTGGCGATCAAGCTATCTGTGCAGAAGAACTCGTCCCTACGTGTCTTTGGCTCTGTTGTGCTTCCAGTCTTGCTTCATTCTAGAGAGGCTTGGACGTTCATTGATGGGATGAGTGAGACGTGAGCTGGATTCTTTCTTGACTACCTCGCCTCGTCGCATCCTTGGTTACCGCTGGCAAGATCATGTATCTAATGCCAGGAATCTCGGGGAGGCGGGGATCGTGAGGGTCAGCTGCCTAATTCGTGATCGACAACTGCGCTTCTTCGGGCATATAGCGCGCCTTCCGGCAGGCGATCCTGTCCACCGAATTCTGTCTGTACGGATCCGGTGGGCTGGGGCCGCCTGTCAGGACGGCCTCGTAGCTCTTGGTTAGCGCAGCTTCGTGGGCACCTCATGGGTTGGTTGGGATATGCCAAGCCCAGGCCTGGTCGCTTGCCCGGAGGAGGCCGGGGTGACTGGAAGCGGCGGGTGGACGCGGCAAGGTGTGAGTAGCAAAGTAATGCGGCACATCCCGCTACGGTCCAGGTCAATAACCCCTACTCGATCGAATGAGACCCCACAGTCGGTAATATCCACAATCATGTACGTAATTCAGTCCTAAGACGTGTTGGAAACTGTTTGCAGTGGGCAACCCTGCCTCACACTCGTGACAGACAAAGGGAAGAAGTCGAAAAACACCACCAGCACACTTCCCGGTTCTCTCACTTCTAGAATACAGAGAGAATACCAGCTATACAAGAGAGTCTCCCGAGTCCCTACATACAGTCGAAGGCCTTGTAAAAAACGATATAGGCCACAAGAGAGCCCTTGCCGAATCCCCGCATCCGCCCAGACAGGACAAAGGGAGCCAAGATACGATCCACAGTGGACCCGACTGCTCAGGACGCTGATATGCAAGCAGCTGACAACGAATCCATCCTGTTCATAATGACCATAGCAAAGACTTTGCCAGGTGCTGAGAGGGGTGTCCCCAAAAGTACCTTATATAACACTTTATTCGAAGCGCCATGCTCCATCCTAGTGAACACAGAGCCCCAGCTGTGAGGGCGTGAGGAAACTGGAGGGGAATGAATGCCAAATGTTGAAGTGGCTGTGTGGGCTCCGAGCTCCCGTCTGCTGATGAAAACGACTAGAGGAGACCGTCTCTTCGCTGGAGATGCAGGGCATCTATTAGAGCTGTAGAGAACCGTCGTACCTCCGTCGCAATAGCCATATTGTAAGTTACCATAGCAACTGTACATCATTCCTTAACCCGGTTTTATTTCCGGTATACCAAACTATATATATATTGCCCAAAAATCATTATGCTGTGAAGTATCACGCGAAATAATACAGCGGAATAATATGAGTTTCCGCATAGTAGTCCTTGGCGGCTGTCCTTTTGAACGCCATCTAGAATATTCAAAATTGATCACATCATAGAATCTATGCCTCCCAGTGATGGGTAATCAGCAGAGGTCATGCCCCGTGGCTGCTGGACTACTGGTTTACATGAGTACCCCTGTCACATGAGTGCACTCAGCTAAGTAAGCTGCGACGAAACAGGCTGTTGATAGAATTTTTGTGTATGGAAATCCTGTACATCAGCAGACTAGACATTATCAGTCTCTGCCATACGGCAAAAACGTTAGGCAAATGTACAATGTGTGCCATACGGTTGTTCGTTCTAGAATGTACAACCCCCGACAAATACGTTTTTTATATATCGATTACACGGGCGAATATGTGGGTTAATGTGAAGAAATATTTCACGAGTGACCATGGCATTCACTTAAC
The DNA here is from genome assembly GCA_026419785.1 of Sclerodactyla briareus. Taxonomy (NCBI): domain Eukaryota; kingdom Metazoa; phylum Echinodermata; class Holothuroidea; order Dendrochirotida; family Sclerodactylidae; genus Sclerodactyla; species Sclerodactyla briareus. Next base: position 139,281 of record JAODTK010005331.1, on the reverse strand, counting down.
TAGGCGATACCTAGTACACCTGCTTCATGAATTATTTGAAGGGAATCATTCCTCGAATTGAAACTTAATTTGAAACTCCTAACGTCTCATATCTACAATAATGACGGAGTATTAGTAAATTATGATGTTTCCAAGAACCACTGGCGGCTCAATTAATCTGCCAGTCCAGACTAAACTAAAAAATAAGCAATAGATTTGGCAGCCGCTTTGTAATTTAGGTCAAGGTCACTCTTTAGCTCATTGGGTGAATTCCGAGCACAATGAACCAGAGTGCTTTTAGGGGGAGCTATCTCAATAAAATTCCAGGGGAGAATCGTCATTCATAGTGTTTTTGCATCTATAACCTTCAATCAACTCATTCATGTGACAATTTATAGATAACGAGACGGGTTGACAATCTCAATTCCGTGAAAGGTGAAGCCCATGTATGTTGGCATGACCGCAGGAATCAGGGGCGTCGGAGGTTTCGAAAAGTGGGGGGGACACATCGAATGCAAATGACCATCGAGCGGGAGCGGCACCATCGGTTGGCGCGGAGCGTACATAGAAAAATTTCAGATTTTCATAACCCTACCAGATCGACGGAAACGGCACTTGCCAGGCTCAATAGCACACCCATCTACATGTGTGATTTGAGTAAAAGACAGACAAAAAGTTGTCATTGTGCATACTAAGATGATTTACCGAGTATCACACATGGTATTATTTCATTACCCTTTTCTACTCTGGCTTTGTTTGGTGGGATCCAGGGGTCTACCGAACGTTTCTCTGGTGGGATCGAAGGGAAAAGCCATAGGCGTACGGGACCACTCAAATTGGAGAGAAAATTTCTACCCGAATTGTACAAGTCGGCCATTGGAAATTACCGGCGCGCGCATGTTTTCCGGGCATTTCATCGAAAAAGACTGCAAAAAATACAGGCATTTTTAACTTTGCCTTTTTCCTCCCAAATTTTTCACGGATTTTCGCCCGAATTTTTCATCTCAGAATTTTTTTTGGGGTGAGGGAAGTCTGCCCCCAAGGCTTCTGAAATTAATCGAGTGAACGGAAATGGATTCGACGCATTATATCGCATATTAGCCTACAACGCTGGAAGAAAAACGTATGCGCGCGAAACACTTGAAAAATACTGTAATTTTGGCTATTCGATTTAAAATCGAGAAATCGGTATGAAGCATGGGTAATCCTTCCACTACGGCCTTGTCGGGTCCAGATCTCACCTGGGGTCCGCCCTGGGATAAGTGGACTTGAGACAATGGAGACAACGCGTTATTGTTTGGTTAGACAAAAATTGAATCAGTTTAGAGTGATACAAAATCCGGGATGGGCCTATTATTTTTTATTACGGTCCGGAAAAGTGGGGGGGACAAACGATATGACTCCTCCCCCCCCCCACTTTTGAACGTTGGGGGGAGACATGTCCCCCCCCCCCCCGCCCCACCTGTGACGCCCATGGCAGGAATGCTGATTTTGCCATGCAGAGAAAGCTAGTGAATGTCCCTACCACCAGCAATGCGACCGTATGCATTATGTAAAATTAGGGATACGAGGTAACCAAATCCATTCACTACTGTACTGGGTATTTTACCTTCCCAGAATAATGAAAACTATCAATTCAATTCAATCACGGTGATTTGAAGAATATCCTGTCTTACATTCTAATGTATTATTTTTTTTTTCCTTCTCAATTTATCAGGATCAAACACATATTTACATAGACAGTCAAATGTTAATATAGCCATGAACTTAGCATAGCAAAGTTAGCTCATTGAAACATCATTGCAGTAATGAAGCATTCTTCAGCTCTTGAAAATTAACACAGTTCTTCCTGACTTTCTTCTTACAATGTTCAATCTTCACTGCGAATTTGAATTGATAAAGGAAACTCTAGCATGGGGCATGATCTTATGCATTTTGCATCGAAAAGAGCTTCTTCAGTGTAGAGGTAAAAATTGTATGGATGGTGGCACCCCATAACAAAAGTAGTAATTCAATTTAGAGAAGAAAAATTGCTTCTGAAGTAAAGGCATTTCGGTATCAAAATAAAACTCGAGGTGACTCTACAACCCCAAAATAAATGATCAATTAGTCTCTTCTTTGTCTCAAAGAATGTACAGTACCTATGTCCGTCTTGCCCCATGAGAAACAAACAATCGATTCGGGGCTAAAGTTCTATGGAAGAAATTTGAATTGGAAAATACTGATTCTAGGGTCTGTAAGGGACTTCCAAGGAGTGAAAAAAACCACGACCAGTCTGCTGCTCAACTTGTCAAAACTTAAAAAATGGCCTCCCACTTAACTTAGCAGTTTTTAGTTGTCAACCCAATCTATTCAACAGAATACTCTTAATATATGCGTGACTTATTTGCGTCAACGACCTTGTGGAGCAATAACTCATTTGAATCACTCTCATCGATATTCTGAGAAATGGCAACACGCCAAGAGACAGAGAATACTATAGATAATCCCCCCAATAGACAGTGAACGGCAAGTGCTGATATCATTACGTGGTAATTAAAGTTGTGATCATTTAAAGGGCATCTATAGTCATCGAGAAAATCTTTACATACGAACATTCTTGTTCAAACAAATGCCTTATGGAAAATTATTTTATTAGTCACACGAATGTGGGAATTATTCAAATAACTCTGGTCCCAAATTATCAGTGGGAGGAGAGAAAAGAAATATCACACCAAGCGTGCAGGACTTGACGGACAAGCTCATTATGAATACAAGTAATATCCTTCGAGAGCAGTTGCAACTAAAAATAAACTGTCCCCCACCGGTTTCAAACTGACGTCAAAAAATATTTTCCAAATACTATTTGAATAATTCAAGTAACGCTTTACCCATGCACATTTCAGACTGTGATGAAACTTTGAATATGAGTGACTTTGAGCCCACCATTATGAAATCGTATTGACCAAAACTGCCCGCTTCACCGTATCCGGATTACCTGGCCCAGATAAAATCGAAGAAATACTCTTAATCCTTGATAAAGCTGGGGGGGATTTGGGCAACACAAAAAAAGGAAGATGGTTAAGACAGAGCAAACGTTTTCACAATCGTGATACGACCAATGGGAGTTCAAATCCCTAGAGACCACAAATTTAAGGTGTTCTTAAGCCTAGAGAGCTTCGGTGGAATTTAGCCGAAAAAGGTTATCGCCGACACTAGTGAAAAAAATACCAAGGAGCTTAACAGGACCGTGAGTAATAATGACACCGAAGTGTAAAAATCTGCCAGAAAAATGGTAACAAACGGACCTACCGGAATAAGGCTTAGACTTTCCAATATTATAGAAGGACAGAAGTGTCCCTTAATAATCTAAAAAATACTAATAATTTCAGTCATGACTGGTCCCTACCGTCGAGAAAAAAAAACAATAGCATCGGCATACTGCAAAATTTTAAACTATTATTACAATCAGTATACCCCTAAAGGATCTCATTATTGTGAATTTTAATTGCTAGGACTCCGCCAAGCCCAAAATGAACAGATACGGACTTAAAGGGCAACCCTGGCGGACTCCTCGAGCAGGAGTGGAAAGAAACACCATTGAAGAAACGTTATTGCAAATATGGTGTGAAGAATTATTATAGAAAACATCTATCCACTTTCTAAAACTATGACCAAAATTAAAATAGTAAGAGAGTTACGGAGAAAAGACCATTCAAGTTTGTCGAAAGCTTTCAAAATCGACCAAAACTAAAAAAAACCTGGAATGTTATGCCAAGAACAATACTCAATTGATCTAAAAACGGCTCTAATATTTTCCCAATAAATCTGGTATTAAGAAAGCCAGTCTTGATGAGGACCTATGATGTTATGAATACGGTTTCAATCTAGAAGCAATCGCTTTAGCCCCAATTTATAATCAGTATTTAATAAAGTGATGGGTCTGTAGTTTTGCAAATAATAGGATTTCTATCTGGTTGAGGAAAGAGAAAACGATAACCTCTCACTTGTTCAGGGAAGCCAAGCTGCCATTACTATTGAAACCCATGGTTTAAGGATGCACACGGAATGTCCAATTAGGGGCCAAAGGTTTTATAAAATAACAGAGAGACGTCAGAGCCGGGAGGCTTTGTCGTCTTCATTGACCATCAGAGGCTTGGTAGCACTCATCGAGGGTAAGGAGACCCTCGACAGCACTGTAAATCCAGGTTGATGCGGTTCGTCCAGGAAGTCAATCAAGAAGGGGTCTGGATACAATTATATGTGCTGGATAGTCAGTATAAACTCGCTTCAGTTCCCGAGGATATCGTTGACGAAAGGATTGGCAACCCCGCGATGGAAAGCTAGAGACGTTTCTTGCCTCACGTGGAGAATTTTTCTGCGAATTTCAAGGTACCGGGAAACTTTCTATATTCTTTAACCTTATTGCTGGATAGAGACTTATTAATCGGAATCTGGATCTGGTCGCAGGGGCAGGCCTCCGCTCTCGCAAAGACAGGGCTCAACAGATCTGCACAGGCCTCAACACCGCCACGAAGAAGTCCCTGGTACAGAGTAACGCAGACCAAGACATTCATCGAAATGGAAAGCGGCAATTGAACTTTCCAGGCAACCTTTCTGCGTGCCATCAATGATATTGCAGTCCGCTTGGAGAATTGGAAGTGGAACTGGGCAAGTCTATCGAATTTCAGGCGAACCGAATTGATGACCTATTTGACAAAATGGCGGACAGGATAGGCAATACAACGATCTTGCAAAGAAAAACGCTGATCTGGAGGACACTATTTCGACAAAGGACAACGAGATTAACAGCCTGGAGAGAATGTCCAGAAGGAATAACTTCGTATTGTCGTATGCTGTCACAATGGGGGAGGATTGCGAGGCCACGGTTCGAACAAAGGTATTATCTCTATTCGGAAATGCCGATGACGTCAGCATCGAACGTTGTCATAGAGACGGCAGAACAACGCCAGAGAGACCTGCGCATATTCTCGTTCGCTGTCTATCTTACAAGACAAGCTCAACATTATGAAGAACCGGCGAACCGTTCTAGAGGGACAGGCTTCTTCATCGTCGACGACCTGACCAGGGCTGACCTGGCGGAGAAGAAGAAGTGGGCCACGAGAGTTAAGCAGCTCTACGAGATTGGTACCAAACTGAGATTTGTCGCGGTAAATGGAGAGACGGATCCGGGAAGCCGTTCGCCTTTTGATTTTGACATTCATCGGACAAGGATTATTATTCTTCAATTGAGACATCACCTTGTATGTTTTTTAATGGAACACCGTCATTCTCTCTCCCTGTCCTTCAATCGCTATGGCTTTCCACTTCGCTGGAATACTTTATTTTACTTTTCACTTTTAACCTCCATAAAAAATGTACCACGGTATACATGGACTATACCTATCATCATACCCATATCAACGTGTTCAGGAAAACTGTTTACTCATAGCGACGGAATTATTTTGGGAACGTTGTTTACATTCATCTCCATGGATCCAGTTTGACAGTATTCGTTTAATGCCCGGGGTGCTCAGACAATCGAAGAAACGGAGACAATTGTTCGCCTACTTACATCGGTGTAAATCGGATATCGTGTTATTACAGAAGACGCACAGCGCCTTAACTGATTGTAAGTACTGGATGAACGAATGGGGCGGACATATAATTTTCTCACACGGATTAACTGCAAGTCGAGCTATGGCCCTTGATTTAATCCGAGATTATCTTTTAAGATACTCAAGAGAGGGTGATACCCTGGGTAGATTACTGATTCTGGACATTGAAATCGAGTTCACGAGTATCTTACGATTGCTAATATATATGCCCCAAACTGTGACTCACCGATGTTTCTCACTAATATTTCGGATATACTCTGCAACTTTCATGGAAATACCATTCTTTGCGGTGGTGATTTTAATTTTGTGTTCAACTTAGAACTGGACAAAATTGGTGGAAATCGGAGAACTAACTTTAAAGCAAGAGACAAATGTTTAGAAACTTATGCATATTCATAATCTTATTGATATTTGGAGTAGAACGGAATCCTTTTATTAAAAATTTCACCTGGAGCTCCAACATAACGCCGGGTATCCACTATCGTCTAGATTTCTTCCTTATTTCGAGACAGGATGTTATGCAGTTTCTGACCTCCTTTCTCCCCCGGTATACAATCAGATCACTCATTTATTCGTTTAACCATCTCAACGCATTCGGTTAAGCGAGGCCCAGGATATTGGAAAATGAATAACTCACGTCTACAAAACCCCGCCTATATCACCCAAGTAAATAACCTCATTCGCAAAGTACTGGAGAACAATTCTGAACGAGACCCAACGAGCCGCTAGGAATTTCTAAAATTCAAAATCCGTAAATTTACTATGACTTTTTCGAAAGAAAGTGCCGAGATCATACGTCTGACGAGTGTTTCTTGATTAATAAAATTGCTGATCTGGAACAATAATTATACGTCCTTGATCCCCTACTATTCGTGCTCAGCTCAAGGAGGCACAGCAAGCCCTCAATGTACTCTACGACTATAAACTACGTGGAACTATCATCCGATCCCGTGCACGGTGGGTAGAGGAAGGTGAGAAGAACACAAAATACTTCTTGGGGCTGGAAAAGCGGAAAAGATCATTTAATTCAATTAAACGTCTGGTGAAAGCAGATGGTACTATCTCTACAGCCAACATTCTAATGTATTAATTTGGATCAGTTTGAGACGTAGTCGTCTTTGGAATCGGCCTGCTATCCTCCAAGGAGCCTAAAGAGGCAATTTTGAGTCGCAACACCGGCAGGCGAAGAACGGACCGTGCCGTTTGTACGAAAATCTTTCCCACGGTATAGTGAAATTATTTCATATTATATTAACTCAATGCATGAATATATTACCTTAATCTATATAGAATTACACAGTGACAGCTTCTCATCGTGACGTCACCCAGACGCAGCAATCGTTTTTCGTCAGTTGCTGCCAGCCGATATTGTCTTTTAATTGAATCAGGCTTTTTGTTATCCTCTCACGCTGAATTCGCTGATGGCTTCAGTTGAAATTCTCCTCTGTGCTGGTTCAGAGACACTTCGACAAAAAACGTGATTTTTTTTCACACAGACCGCTTACTATACTAATATAATATATGGTACTTGTGTCCAAAAATGGGCGATTTAAGATTGGTTTGCCTAAATTGATTTTATTGCATATTATGGCTATTTCGGATATGTGCAATCCAAAAATGGAGGGTTCAATTTCTTTTAAATGGTTATGGCGGCCATTTTGGAATTTCAAAATGGCCGCCATTTTCCGGGTGAATAGTCATAACCTTACCAATATAGCACCTACGAACATGATGTTAGTGGCTAACATTAGGTTGTTAATACAGCGGATCCAATGGTAACACAACCATCAACAAAACTGCGAGCGGCCATCTTGGATTTCAAAATGGCTGTTTGTTTCGTCGGCAAATGAGCGGAACACTGATCCACAAGCTTTCGTAGCTTTCACATTCAGTGCACACATTTGACCTATTGCTCTGTTTTCGTATTTTAAATAATCGATTGTGTTCCTTGGTAGGGTTGGGAACAACGTTGGGGATCAGAACAGGCATGGCGCCCTCAAGAGAGTCGCTGTACACAAACTAGGCGATCTGGCCAGAATGTTAGAATTTCTATCTCTATCACTGCAGCTTCTGATTCCACTCAATTGGTAGTAGTTCCATAGGAAAACTCTACAGGAATCTGGTAGTCGAGTAGCGAAAGTGGAGGTTCCCCTTGCCCCCACGCCCCCAGGAGCTGCACGGGGACATAAATTTGGACTCGAGACTCACATCCGGAATCGCCGCAGGAAGTATATTTATAGTACCAACCGAGCTATCTATCATTTTTTGTGCGATATTATTCTGAACCCTGATCACACAGGCAAGGGCCTGCGGGCTTCGTTGAAGTAGTGTTGTTGAAACCCCCCCCCCCCTTCCCCGCGTCCATCCTCGAGGATCGCGCAGCGAAATATTTGTGATGAATTCCATTTTCATATATAGCAATGTCATCATGAATTTCTACGAGAGGCATGCACGCGTTGGGTTATCGCAGAGTATCGTTTCTGCGGGCGAGCAAACCCAGCATAGGAAATATGATGCACATTCAACACAACAGTTGATCTGGTTCATCAGCTGCCTGGACACAATACACTGGAATCCCCCTTCTACCGGTAAAGCGAAGCCGGTAGGATGGACATCCATAGGGGTAATTCCCCTCCTCCCCGCGTTGGTAAGGCCGGAGAACTGTCGGAATCGACATCCTGTTGGTCACATCGCTGGCTGGAACCGGAGTGATTGTAGGAGGACCACCAGGATGAGAATCCTGTCGATGGGAGGATCAAGAGTCCCGACGAGATCTGATCGAGAACAGGAACGGGAGCGGTTCACGTAGGACGGACGCAGAGGCCAGCCTTTTCAGGGCCTTCACCTTGGTGACTTCCGACTGGAAGCAATCCCCAAACTTCCCTCTGAAAAGGTCTTTGACTAGAAGGGGAGCTCCTCGATGGCCGACTTGATGGACTGGGACGCCCACGGGACCCCCTCAATGACGGGTTCTCGGCGCTCCCGGCCAGTACGAACGGAGACACGAGCCTGCTGGTCAAACGTTAGTCGCACTACTGGACCCACGAGGGAGATGACGGCACCGATGTCACACTGAGAAATACCCGCTTCATCGGACTCATGGAAGGCTTCAATCGGGATCAATGTACCCAAGAGCAGCTCGCCCTCATCGGAGTCCGGATTCTCGCCAACATCCTGTCGGTGAGCGTGGTCAGGACGGCCACCTCGGATTCGTGTCCCACCGGTCCAAGAACTCCTGCATTTGGCGGAAGGGGTCGTCAGGACCCCCCCCCCCCTCCTTAGGAGACGGTTGATCGGCAAACCCCTCAGAGTCCGAACTGGTGTTACGTCTTCTCTTGGTGGGGGTCCGCTGTGTTAGCCCGGCTCTCTCCTGGTTGGAGTACTCGTCGGAAGACCCGGGTTCGGTCACGGAGCTATCCTGTCGCCACATGTGTCCTGGACAATGCACCCCCTGAATAATCATATGTGCCTTCCCCAACCCCTATGGGAACAACTGCATACCCAAACTGTCGTACCCAAATCCTAGCTCGACCCATGCCCGACCTAGCGCCTGCCCAGCTCGGGGGCCGGGAGGAGCCTGTGGTGGTTGAGTCAAACCGCTAGCTCAAACGTCTTGCCGCTGAACATCGCCGCGGGAGCTGCTACTGACATGGCTGAACGAGGCTCCTTGCTTGCGATTTGCTCCTGGAACCACCTTTGACAGAGGACTACCCATGATCCAGGGGAGCCGTAGCGACACGGGACGCTTAGCCGGACAAATCCTCACGGGTCCGGACAGACAGTTATGCTGAGTTTCCCCTGGGCCCGGATCGCCGTATTCTGGGAATCTGTTCCGGCATCCGGACCTTGGGGAGCCGGTAGGGTCCGGCCAACTAATGTTGCCGCACCCAGTGCAGGGACACTGCGGCCGGTACGACTTCCTCGGCCGGAAGGCAGCAGGGGACCCACGGCTTTGGCCAGATGAGTCTGGAGTCCCCCGATTGACCGACCGCGAAGGGTGACTTTCCGACGTAGGAGGATTGTGGCGGCTCTTGAGCCCAGATTTCCGAGCGACCTTCCGGGAGGTAGTATCTCCACTAGGAGATGGCACCTGAAGGCTCGACGAGATGGATGACTGCGGGTAGCCTGCCCAGCTATTACCGGCTGTTGGTGCCCTACAGCCAACTCGCTTGGTTCCATGACCGCCGGTCCGAGGCGAACGTTTCGGAAGTAGGGGAGCTGGGTTTCCTCTTCCGAGCTTTCCAGTGCCGGCCGACACGGCTAGATCCAACCTGGACCACGTCCCGGGGGCTCCCCCGGAGCGCTGAGGCCTGTCTGCCCCTTTGTGGCAGGCGCTTGACTCGTCGCGCCCAGGCACCCGTCCGTTTGCGACTGTTTGCGACGAACCCGGTTGACCCTCCAGGTTATCAGAACACCTCTGCCTCTCCATTGCTGGAATCTGGCTCGTCGGGTCCGAACAACCGTCCGTGTCCGAGTCGACCACCAGCAACGATCCTGGTTTACCCCCTTTTCCCAAGATGTTGAAGCCAGAACCAATAGACGAGACAAGGGAGCCTTCCAAACCCCCCTACCCTCAGCTGGCGGTTCAACTTGCGCTGGATCTACTGGGCAGTCTCTCGCCAGCGAGAAAATTCCCACGGTTCGCAAATATCACACGGACGTGGAAGTCCGGTAGAGTGGGGACGATATTTAGAACATTTGCTCATCGTAATACTGTGAAGAGAAAGAGAAAATGATCATACAAGGGTTAGATGAAATGACCAAATCCATCGTTTTTGTGGGGACTCTCCGAAAACAAAACAACTCACCAAAAGGAACCTCCGATAAATATATCTTGACTATTTTTCTCTCCGCGGTTTAGCATCACGCCGACGAACGAAAGGCCAAAGCTCAGAAAACGGGAAGGAACGGGGCTTACCGGTCTATCCCTAAGGGGAAAAACGAGCCCAAAAGGAGATACACCCTCGAAAGGGCGAGTAAAGCCAAGGGCCTAAGCAGGTACTATCGTACCTGCAACACGAAGATCCTTGTACCCACAGTGTGGTAGGCAAAGCCTGGCTAGGTCTGTACACTAGGCTAGAGCCTATGTGAAAAACAGAAAGCAAGGCCTGCGGGGCCATCCTAGGTTTCGGAAGACATCTTCTTCGAGGAAAACGTGATCGTCATAGGTTAGCTGTCAAAGAGCACGCCAAAATCTTCCAGAAATTCGGAGGATATGTTAAAATGGAGAGATTCTAAGATCAAATCCCGACGACAGATCTTGGAGCAGATGCTTACATCTCGGCTGCGGAAATATAACTGAAGGGCGGGTCGAGTTGCCAGTGGCAACTTTTGTTTTCGGCCAGGTTAGGAGGTAGGAAATATGACTGGGGCATATGGTGTACAGGTAATGACGATTGCAGTGAATTTATGGTCTTTGGTACGAATCACTCCAAAATCAATGTGCATCGTTCCGTTACAGAAGTGTAATTCCAGATGGCACTTCATAATCATGGATGTAAAATACGTACATATCTAGCCTTAAACTCATTTTACTCATGTAGTAGGTAGTCTATACGGTTGTTATATAAACGGTCATATATAAAAGAGGTCGGGATTGTTCTCCTCTTGGCAATGACGCCCAATTTTCCTTCAAACGGTAATGGCCGCTCTCCAGTTTGCATGACCATAATATAATTGGCAAATTAGCAGTAGAAAAAGCATGCCCCTCTCCCTGTTAGATCTCATAAACATAAGTTCAGCTACGTAGATTATGCCAAAATAAAAAAAATAAAAAAATAGGATAAGATAAACTATGGATATACCGTTTATTCTGCGATCCAACTCACCGCCATTTGCCCGGAGGCGATTGATACCATAGTGACGGTTTACCATGTAATAATAATGGCCTATGTAATAATGATATGTACGAAACGTCGTGAAACCGCATCCGCTTTATTGTTTTCAACAAGTATTTCCGTATTCGCTCACATTTTTCTTACCTGGACTAATCTCTGATCCAAGAGAGCTTCCTGATTAGTTCTACAAAGTACTAAGATCAAACACCATGTCCAAGGTTAGCAATAACTGGAAAATCGTCTCCATAGCTTGTGAGATCACGATGATTCCGACGAAAACGGCGGCAATTTTCAATTCAAGATGGCCGCCATGTAGTCTGGGTGATGGTGATATTACTCTCAGATCTCACCGTACCGACAACATTATGTTATTCACTAATACCAGTCTGTGGGTACTTTGAAACGGGAGAGTTATGATCACATTCCAATAAGAGATGGCGGCCATTTGAAATTTCAATATGGCCGCCGAATCCATGTTAGAAAAAATGGAACCCTCGATTTTTGGATTCAGCGTATTCGAAATAGCCGGAAAATGCAATAAAATCACTTTAGGCAAGCCTATCTCTAAAAATAACACAAGCACCCCTACTATGATGTTCTGCTGCCAGCTTAATGTTGACTCCTTGACGGAGGCAGGAAGAATCCATGTAATCAAGCAGGCGAGCGTATTGTGTGTGTGTGTGTGGTGTGTGTGTGTGTGTGTGTGGTGTGTGTGTGTGTGTGTGGTGTGTGTGTGTGTGTGTGTGTGTGTGTGTGTGTGTGTGTGTGTGACGAGTTTGTATGTGTGTGTCACTTCTTGTCACAATATGTAACAAACGCAAGCATGTAACAAGTTCATATTAGGTTTGTGAGTAATGCATATGCCGAGGGAACAGAAACCCTACTGTTCATGGCACAAGTTCAAAGTCGTTCAAGGTCGTGGGTGAGCAAACATGATAAAGTATGTCAACACGATATTTAATGAGCACAAGTTGTACCCAGTTAAATCAGGTATGTGGGTAGGACATATGCTGAGGATGAACGCTTTGGTTTTGGCTGGAATTCAAGGTCATTCAAAGTCAAATTTCAGAAAGCATGTCAGTACGATATACATTGAACACAAGTATGTATCGAGTTCGTGTTGGGTATGAGTAGGCTGCACGTTTGGAACTGGAGGGGCTTATTTTTTCAGCATCAGTTAAGGATCGTTGAATCAAAACTCACAGTACAGTATCTGGAGTGAGCAAGTATGTGTCATGTTCAAATTAGGTGGGTTGCATTTGGGGAATATGAACATTGAGCAACTCCACATAATGCATACATAGACATATTGCCCACCCCCGCCCTCCTCCCTCCCTTGCTAAGAGACTCTCCGGTGGATTCGCTCTAGACAGGCTCATGCTTTTGGTTGATAATCGTAGGCTATGATACCCAGTGTGTATACATTCTGATCCAGTATTGGTCCTGAACTATTATTATAGCATGATTGCCCTAAGAAAAACATATATTTTGAAGGAATTGCTCGTCTTTCAATACTAATAATAATAATAATAATAATTCATTTGGTGTGATTTGATGTGGGTATATTGCCAAAAATATATGGTCAAAGAAGTACTACGCATAGTCGCGTTCTTGTTACTTCCTCCCATTTAATTTGTCTCCCTTGTGATGTTTCCCAATCCTGAATAGCGAATGTCACACCTCCACAGTGGTCTTTTTATGCAATTGCTCCCCCCCCCCCTTCGGTGGTTTATTTTTTATTTTTATGATACCTGTATCGTATTACATCCTTGCCTGTTGTATCTTCGCAATATATTGTTCAGACCATAATTATGCAGGAAAAACAAAATCCAAGCTTGTTCTACTTTTTGTACGAGAATTTCCGTTGGATAGGCAGGCAGGTGTTAGTGAAGTCTTACTCGTTCTGATTACAGTATAACTTGTCCAATGCTCTGCTATACTCAGCTGAACTAGGATGAAATTCACAGTAAACTAGTTAATAAACTGGTCAAAGTAGACACAGTGTGAACTAGGTACTAACTTGGAATGAGGCAACCGGCCTAGATTAGCGTACAAGTTGAAAACTAGTCCAGTAAAGCAGGACTAGTTTATTAATTAGTTCAGTTAATATGTAGCATTATATGTTGCCTTCAGTTCAAAACTCAAATTTATAAGTTACGATCTGCCCCAAACTGTCAGAGACCGTTCTAACAAGATATGACAAGAGAGACGCGTACACTCTATATCTATGACCATGCAGTGCAACAATACCAAAACACTTTGGAAATACCATGATCAGCATTTAGTGTTACCATTCCATTATTGTCGAATATCCCCAGCCTTGAATGTCATTTTACAATGAATTGCCCTATCGATAGTTCTATACCATTATTTGATTTGATTTGAATTCTACCAGTCCAGGAAGCCAATCAAGGCTTATTAAGGAACCCTGGCCGTATTGATCGTAAATGAGCGCCGGTGATAGCTCGCTTTCTCTTCTTCTCTACTAGTGCTCAGATGATATCGGGACAGGAGTGTAACCAATCCCAACCTGCTTACGGGACCGCCATTTTACGTCCCCACCCGGAAGGAGGTCAGTGATCTCCTGGACCCGACCACTTTCAAGGTCTATATAAGTTCTGTGGATTCAGAATTCGGTCAGAAATTGGACAACCATAGCGAGTCTCCTCAAATTTATCAGGAATAATCAGATTCATATATCGTGTAATAAATCGAGTTAATATTTTTGTCGAGTTTTGTTCCCTCCGGCATCAACGCCATACCAAACAGTACTAAAAATCTTTGATATACACTCCACAGCATGTTTGTTTATCAGTTCGTCACGAGACTGTATTTACTGTCATTACCCACGCAACTGATAATACACTTTTCCCATAATAAATCAACTAACACTCGGTGGTCCGCTATTCTTTGCGTCAACGTATGATGCAAGAATTGGGTTCCATACTTCCACTAATGAAGATAAAAGACGGCATATGCCAAAGATTACAGAACTAGTATTATCCCTGTGGCTTTTCAGTGTCTGTACTTTGTGTTACTTGTTAACTCAAATAATGAATCATTCACACCTATATGGCCTTTCACATGTATTGTCTTATCAATATACAGCTTGTTTATGCTTGATTCACGATCATTTATGGCAGTGAGACGGCTTTGTTTTGCATTGGAGAAATTATTCTTGCTGATAATAGATTATGACTGACGAAGGCATGAAATCGACAAAATATGATGGGATAAAAGAGCGAAAACGAACGAACATAACGAAATGGCAGTGAGAAGCCTAGCTATGCGTAGTCACATTTTTTTTTATGGTGTCGTGTTGTAATTACTGCAGACCATAAGGATCATGCATTAAATGCACGTTCGGAGAGAAAAAAACCTCAGTGAAGATTTGGTAATGTACTTTGAAGGAGAAATAAAAAACACTGTATTCCCTTGTTGGTAAACTTTCCGACACCAAAGTAGTGAGTACCTGAGTGTATGAAAACGTGAAAGAATGGAAGTAGTGACCGACTGACTCGTTGCTAGCTGTGGTAAAATATATGACCTGTTCATGAGTTGAATAGGTTTCGCGTTCACTAATCATAGCGCCAGTCTCTTACATATGACATTTTATTATTGGCCATGATGAGAAACTAATTACATAGACACGTTTGTCGAGACTTTTCTGGGTGTATTCTTGAAAGTGTATGAATTGTTCCAATGCATGTGCCTCGAAGAGAGAAGTCGTTGAAATAAACATGGTAGTTTCTAATATTTTCTCACTCTTGATTGAAGAACTTGATGCCTCATTATCAATAATAGACGGAAAACAAAAGATATTATGAACATAATATTAGTATAGATTGATATTAAATTCAATAATAAATGAAAAGTGATCTTTCCATACATCTGTGGGAGCCTACAGCAAGGTTTTTTTTTTTTCTTGTCAGAGCTTCTGAATTATAGGCATGGGACTGCCCCGATAATAATAGTGATAATGGGTTCAAATCTATATATGATAATCAATATATATGATTCTAAATCCACACCTTGAATACTGACAGTCTCGGGGTGCTCTATACGCTTCAAATATAATGGAAAAAAATCAGAATTTCATATTTTATACGTATCGAATCGCCTGAAAATGTTAAGTCAAGCGCTTTTGATATTAGGTCTAATATAATTATACAAAGATATAACCCCTACGGGCATGCTACTCTCGGTGCTTTTTTTGCGTAATGCGCATAGCTTACCTGTTATGTAGGTAAGTAACTGATATCTATGGTAAGCAAAGAGCATAGATAACTATGGGGAGAACGTACCAATGGAACATTCATAAACAGGAAATATGGTACGTTGAGAAAGATTGGACTATAGATTATCATAACATCTCATTATATATTAACTCGTAGTCGTATGAAAACTCGTGCGTTACTCCACGGCACCGTGTTATCAGTACGCTCCAAATGCTGCCTCTGAATCAAGCAGACCACAGCCGTTTTCCTTGCAGCTCACACACTTGCCCTTTGGACAAATCGAATGTTGCTTGTTGATTTTTTGATAGATTCCTATCTACTGGACGACGAATAGAATTTCTTTTAAAAAAAATAGTACTGTAAGGGCTCCCCGCCGGAGTCATGTTACCAATCATGCCCTTGAGAGTAACGTCAGTATTCCGAAACATAACCTCAGATATTCTATATCCCTGAAGATTATATCTCATTCTTGGAAAGCGCTTAAGGTTTGTGGATGTGACTAAATGTGGATATTCATACCTTTAGCTAAATTCAAATTAAGATCTTCTTCAGGGGTGTGCAAGCTAACCTGGGGATATGGAATGGGTAATTACGCTGGCAATATAGCTGCCTTAATTTTGAATTGCACTACAGCGCCTGTTATGTAATAATTATGGAACAATAACTACGAAATAACATTCAAATTCTGTCTGAGTGCTAGCACTAATAGGGCGTGAGCACAAAGCCCTTATAACCGAATGCGACAAGAGAAGCTCACTGACTGTAATCATTCAGCTCGAAGGTTGTGTGAAACGTGACCCTACTATCATTCTTAGGCCATGAATGAGAAAAACTGAAACGACACTTACTTATAGATAATAATAGGTGATATCCGTGATAGCTGAAAGGTCGCATCTTCAGCGTTTGACGTGTAAATGGTTATGAGACATTGTAGAGCGCCAATGCCTTTGCAAATACATAAGACATAGATACATGAATATTTCTACAGCCAAACGTAGCTTATAATTCATTGGGAATTCGTCGTTAGGAGACAGGAATGATAAACGAAATGCCTACTCCAAATATGTACGCCTATATATCTTGATCAGTGGGCGGAAATAGGAACGCGTGAATGAGGAAAATGAAGTAGGTAGCAGTGCATGCGATAGACTGCTGTCTGGAGACTGCCATGATAATAAAATGCAATTTAGGTAGAGAAGGTGACATGACAATATATGAAGAGAGGAAATGAATCCCGAATGCGGCAGCTAGCAGGTAAAACGGGGGCTAGGAAGACCATTATACAATATGACAAGCAGACTTAAACTCTTGGAACCTCTAAAACCTTTGAAACAAACGTCTTTGTAGCAGAAGAGCATGAGCTCAACGTACTGATGTGCGAGTTGGAACTATATTCCAATGCGGTATAAATCTAAGAATCGTAGTTTCGCAAGGGAAAATTATTTTTAGGGGAGATAACCTGCATGTGTTATGAGGTAGGGGTCATAGATATCTAGCAATCCATGCTCATCTTGTGTTCTTCCTCCGTCGGGATAGGATTCGCCTTTAGTCGTCCCACTTGCCATTAAATCCTTCTTCGAGGACTTTTCGATGATTACCAGAGGCCGTGTTTTAGTAGCAGCTCCCCTCTAAATAGATTCGGCTGTGACTGGCAAAAAATAGTACGTCTAAAAATTATGGGTCAATGAGTCCGCCCTCCATTATATACGCTGAAAATATGCTGAGTCCCCTATTTTGCTTGGAAACAGTGGTGATCACTCTGGTACCATTTTAATAAAATTGAAATGAAATTTAAATGGTAAATGGTTGTGAAAGATGCATACGAGGAGGCAGATAAGCTCATTTACTACTACTACCCGTTTACCCTCCTTCCAAAATTGCAGGTAATCCACTCTGGCTGTTAAAATGTCAATAATTAGCCATGAGAGCAAGCCTCGTTGCATCCTCTTTGTATTTTTTTTTGTAAAACCAGATTGCCTGAAAGCCTCAAAATATACGGAGAATATAAGTGCGCACGTGCTCCTTTTAAATATAATGAGATTCATCATATTCTTCCTATTTTCAAATAATATTATAAAGATATCGGAATTCTCATATATTATTGTGCAGGGATACCTATCACACTATTTTTCCTCCGCGCTGCGATCTCTTTAATGATTTTCACTTTAACACACAGACGTTGGAACCATTGAGTCTTTTTAAAATGTGTCAAAAATCACTAATGTAAAGGTAATGACAAGTGAAGGCCATAGAAACCCGTGGGATATGGTAATAATGTGGGTATTGCCAATGTCATATGTTAGTGACTCATTGCGTGATAAGTGGACACGGGACCTTTTCATCTTCATGATAACCACACGCAATGATAATAGGTCAAATTTTCTCTAACATATATGCACATATACAACTAAAGAGTGTCTCTTCACAATACGACATGTTAGCATCACCTCCCTACCAATAAACAATCAGTGATAGAGTGATGGCTAATAATAATGCCATATTCTTATATCATACATATCCTGCTGCTCAATGCGCTTTTCAATATTACCTCTGCGCATTGGAACCAGGTACGCACTCGGGTAGTCTCAGAGAGTATGGCTGCAGCTATATCTGGGCCGTGGACTCGAATTCACTACCTATGAATTACACACCTCTGAATTACGAGCTCAACGGTTTGACTGCTAGGTCACTCACACTCTCAAAACATGGAACAGCCATATGTCTAATTTAGCAGTACATACAATCAATAATATATTATAATCTATTTATGAAGCGCTTTCCAATAAAATCGCGAACCGCTGAACAGCGAAAAGACTAACAACTTAACATGAGAACAAAACACAGAATAGCACGGCGATAATAAAAAATAAAGAGCATTTGAAAAAAAAAAAAAAAAAAAAAAAACGCTATATAAAAGATTAAATCACTCTAGACATTTAAAAAAGTAGGTCTTCAAATTCCTTTTGAAAACACATTAAGATTATCCAGAGTGCGGAGATTCGACGGGAGGCTGTTCCAAACTGCAGGAGCAGCAGCGGAGAAACTCTATCCCTGTAGAAAATGGTCCTGGAGTCGTGGGGCTGCCGAAGAAGACGCTGCGATGACGAGCGAAGAGACCGGCCAGGTTTGTATTCATCGATGAGATCTGGAATATAGGCTGGCGCCATGCTGTTGAGTTATTTAAAGGTCGTCATCGCTATCTTGTAGTTGATGCGGTATTCAATCGGCAGTCAGTGTAGGTCGCGGAGGATAGGTGTGATGTGTTCATGCTTCCTTGAATTACATTCTGCAAAAGACGTACTTTGCATCCCTTCCTATATCGAGTGCCATGTTTTACCTTCGATATAATAGACTACTGACCAGTTTCTTATGTTGTTCTCATCATCAGCGAAGTTGCAACAATAAATGTAAGTGGCTGAGTGGAGTCCTCCTTGAAATCCTTCTCGGTCTACTATCTTGAATTAGGATACGATAGTTGGAGCAACATGTTAATATAACTCATAAGGAGGGAAAGTTTGTTGGTGGCTTAATCGTCGAGGGTTCGCGTGACTTCTTGAGAGCGACTGGAGAGTCACTCAAGTGAAATGTTTAAATTGATAAGGAACCAAGTCGTTGCCTTTCCCTCTCTGGACAATACTCTCGCTAGTATCAGGGCATTGTGACACATCTGATACGCACAGAGGTGTGATGGGGAATCTACTAAAGATCGATTACGATGTGTGACGAGCTGTATATTTGTATTGTTTGTTGAAATAGAATGAAGCATTCGGTGGACGCATCCCATCTCAACTTCAAGTTTACAGCAACACAAGTCACACTATAAAATTATGTCGTTCATGTCCGTGATGGATTATCGGTACGCGAATAAGTTATTAGCCTTCTTGAAAGAAAGTCAGTCATTTAATAACTCACAACAGTTACCGCAACATCATAGGCATGAGATCAGAGAGGGATACCAAAACATACTGTACATCGTGAAGTGTTCCGTGATTATTCATAATAGTTTCATGACTCTAGTTTATCAGTTGATGGAAAGCGCGAGTCACGAAGTATGTTGCATACCGTTGTATATAACCGCTGTAATTAGGAAACCTCGTTGCACAGAGCAGCATTTTGCAACAGTTACTGAAACATCATATGCGTAAGATGGGATGGAAATACTGAAGCATACCGGTCATTGTGAAGTGTCCAGTGATAGTCAATGTACAATAGTCATGATAGCTCAATGTGGCAGTACAATATGACATTAGTTCAGCAGTTGTTGAAAGGCGCGAGTCACAAAGAAACCCGATGTCGTAAACAGGTAAATATACCGTTAGTCAAATAGTCATTGTGGTAAGGGTCTCATATTTCAACAGTAATGTAACGAAATACAATCCCATTAGCCTTCTCGCAAATAGCCTCTCGCAATGCATTGTGGTCTAGCTCAGAGGGGGCAAAGTAGGCAATGTATGGAAGGCCAAATAGGAATTTTAGCGGATAAAATTGTTTGTTTTTTCTAGCGAAGAATAGCACATTTTAGTCAGATTAGTCATGATAAAGATGTAAACAATTTTCGGGGACAACATACTGAAATTTGAGAAAATATGCACAGAGAATGCGGAAGATAATTAAATTTAAGTTTTCCCAATACATGCCAACACAAAACTGCCCCCTAAAGTATCCCAGCATGCATCAAAACTATCCCACAGTGCACCGTAACATGCTATTTGCGGAAAGGTCTATTTCCCCGTTATAAACTGAGGGAATAGTCGTTACGAACATGTCATAAATCCCGACGGATCGATGAAAGGGAGGTATTAGTTGTGTCGTTTTTCATGGTATTTTACAGAGAGCTTACTAAATCAGACATGAGGGTGATGTAGTCGTCACATATTTCAAGAACAGTGACACACCACCTTGTTCAGCTAGTTACACTTAGCGATAAGTAAACTTATTCCATGGATTGTTGACTTTCTGACATTTCGTCGATAAAGGGTTTAGAGTGAGCGAGTCGGCCTTTTTCTCATTATAGAGTGTATACCGATGATCTGAACTTTGGTGAGACCAGACCTGTCCAAAGTTGAGCTTGGGTCACAGATGATGTTGC
Source organism: Sclerodactyla briareus (assembly GCA_026419785.1). Lineage (NCBI taxonomy): Eukaryota > Metazoa > Echinodermata > Holothuroidea > Dendrochirotida > Sclerodactylidae > Sclerodactyla > Sclerodactyla briareus. Next base: position 118,541 of record JAODTK010005331.1, on the reverse strand, counting down.
AGTTCTCTTGAGAGAACAATGACCACCTTGACTCATAATAGTGTAAACCTACAACATTGGTTAAATATATATTGGTTCCCTGAAAGAATATTCTAGTTGAGAAGAATACTGCTAAGCTTTTCATGCATCAGTCTTTCCAGGACCGACCTATTGTGCAGGACAGAAATGATATATAACTCAGCTCGGGTCATTCGATGCAGAGACTTAAATTACCCCAACATTGTTAAGTGCTCGTAATAGATATCAGTAACTATGGAGGGATTGAATAGATGAGTGATGGTAAGTTTGAGCAAACACTTGCCTTCAAAATATCTGTTGGAATCAAGTCTCGACAAGACTTTTGCTTATGAGTACGACCGTGATCACAGCTATATTTATTTTCAAACTGCTTTCAGTAGTTGTTGAATGAAACATAGACTGTGGATTGTTGTGATCATCATTTAAGTCCGACAAACTAACATCGTTGTTATTATTATATCTTGTTGATGCCAGCGATGGTCCAACGTTAACAAAGTAATTATCGAGCACATCTGAAACAAATCTGGAATCATTTGTGTTTCCTGCATCTGTCATCGAACACATCTGAAACCAATCTAGATTCCTTTGTGTTTCCGGTATCTGTCATCATACCGTTAATGTTCTTTTGTAGTAATGTATTGACCACTGCTCAAGGGTTCTCAATGTAACTCATTTCTTATAAAGAATATATATTTCTCTTTACTGTTATCATTCAATTTTGCTATGTATTTCTATCATTTTTTTACGCTGTATAGACTTTAATAGTGGGCCATTAGAAACCTCTTTCAGAGGGCAACCACATTTTCTGTATTGAAGTACATTTTTTTTTAATTGAACAATTATACCATTACGGGCAATGGTCGACACTTGTGCTTATCATGACATCGAAGCGTGCAAGTTCTGAACTGCAAAATGCATGGTGTTGCTACTGTAGATGGTATGGTTGTCCGTGTGGAACATTCATTGTCCTTTCAGCCCTCCTGGGTTTGAATACAGGTAACAAAATCGGAACATGATCTCTGATATCATGCATTATGAATGAAAATTCAATTTTTTGGCAAAGGTGATTTGTAAACACGGTATTCTAGCTGTGAGCTGCACCTAATTATAGGTATTCTTGTTGTTGAAATCACCCATACTGTATACAAGCTTATATTTAGTAGCTACGCAGTTCACGCAGAAGACAATCAAGCTCCTCCAAGAAGATAGCACGTTTAGAATGGAGGGGTCGATATCTGTTTAGTTTAGTAGTTTTGTAAGGAAGGGTTGGAAAGAAGAATCCTCATGAATGAACCTTAAACAACTACAACCCCGGAAGAGAAAAAATCAGTAATCAAGAACGCGATCACAATTCTTTAAGAACAAATCAAGACTATAGCATTAACCCTCTTAGACTAAACAACATTTTCAGGGAGGCTGTTCCCCTCATTGATTACTCTTCGGGAGAAAATACTTCCGAATATCTAACCTGCAACGTTTGCCACGATGTTTGAGACGATGACCCCTATCAGTGGTAACATCAAAGAATTCTAAGAGGTGCAGTCGAAGGAAAGGCCATCCAAACCATGGACAATTTCGAAAACTTTGATCAATCACCCCGAATTCGCCTTAGCCCCAATGGAATTCAAACCAGTTGCTTTAATCCTTCCTCATATGGCTCATCTCGCATACACTTAATTAACCTAGTAGCCATCCTTGACCGCTCTCGATTGAAAACTTACCTTTCAAGAAATACGGATTCCACACCTGCACGGAATACTTTAGATGAGGTCCTACCAACTGTTTGAACAGACTAACAACGATATCTTCACGAAGAAAACAGAAATAACTGGGGAAATTACGTTTAAACCAAGCTGATAATCCAATTACCTATTTTGGCAGTTTGACGTTCGACGTAGATTCGATAATCACACCAATACCCAAGTTTTGCTGAATTTACCACATGAATATCTTGATCATTCAAACTATATAAAGAAGCGTTGCGTTATGATAACCGACATGCTTCCATTTGCATTTATCGGCGTTGAAAACATATGCCAATCGGACGACCATTTTTGTGATTTGGACTGAATCCCTTTGAAGAATTGCAAATCGTTTATTCGAAGTTTCTCCGATACAACTGCGAATGTTTTAACACTGATGATGGGGAAGTGACCATGCTGGAATAAGAAACAATCTTGGATAATCTTGAAAATTCAGAACCATGACTGTTACCTCTACCATTAGACCGAGAAATTCCTGAATAATTGAAATCTCCCGTGATGAATGAATTCTTGCCGGAAACTTTGTTGAGCCTATCGAAAAGAAGCGAGTTGTTACTTTCAGAGCTATCAGACGAACGGTAATCAATTCCAACTGTCAAAGAATTAGGAATACCTAAACCTGAGTTATACGGAACTGTGCATCGCACAGCATTGACAAAACTACGGCCGATATCCTCCCTCTCCAAACTATTCAACTATACATGACATACAACAAAACTCCACTCCAATATCACGGTGAGTGTCAAACTCATTGCGCGTAATCTGTCTATCGCTGATACTGGCTGTTACCTGGCTCGGCAGGCAACTATAAGGAACCCTGACACCGGGACCCTCGCCCCTGCGTTTATTTTGACAACAAAACCATCAACACAAAAATTCACTAATTGCCCAACACCGAAGCACCGACATTATTAATGAAGGCCATCCTCAGCGAAAAGATCCCTTCTTCCCCAAATACATGTAAAATGTATAAACTGGACACCCTTCTCGTCACACTCCATCTCTTACCATATGACACCAACAAGTCAATTTGACACCAACAAGATAATTTTCATTTTTTTAGGGTAGCCTGTATGAACAGATGTCTAAGTATTTTGAATGTTTGTGTTCATATAATTACACTATATATCATTGATAAACAGCGCCACCCCTCCATCTCTTCCCTGATCCCTATTTCCAATTGGGATCTGGAATATAATAATAATAATAATAATAATAATACATGTTTCTTATATAGCGCCAAACGAGTATTACGACATAATGCCTAAAGAAGTAACCAAGTTTCCTTAGGCTTAATACATTTACTCTATCCAATGAGGTTATTATATTGAAGAAACTTTTGTGAATTGCCTGGGGGGACTGCGACTCTTTGGAATATAAAGTATATAAAGTAAAAGATCATCAACCCACTGGACGTTGTTCAGGAATTGGATGTGTGAGTGATATTCGATTTCATGGCAATCAAAATGGTAAAAAGCTTCGGTGTACCAGCCTCAACCTTCATCTACGGCATATTTCCAGCTGCGTCGGTCATGGACTTCGATACAAACAGTACGTGACGTACGTGTCCGTGCCCTCATCCTATCGGAATGGCTATGGGAACAGCTCATTCTTGTCGTAACGAAAGCCGAACATTCTACGGTTACAATGGATTCAAAACTGGGCTGCCAAAATAATTTGACACTCCCACACCACCACCACCCCCATCACCACACCCCCCCCCCCACCCCACAGTTGCGAAATACGAGCATTCAACACCCTCTTTGCTTCGACTGCAATGGCTACCCATTGACAAGAGGATCCATTTCGAGTTATTGTGCTGTGTTTATCGAAGTATCCATGGGTCAGCCCCGCAAGACTATCAACCTGTGTCACACTCCACACTGCAACTCGTCCTAACCTCCGATCCTCTGCAGATAATACTCGCCTATTGGAACATAATACCACCTAAAATTCTCGGATCAGTTGAGCGTCGTTCCTTCCGGTCTGCAATTCCCAGACTCTGGAATTCCTGCACTACCAATAAGAGAGCTGCCACTTTGAAACACGTTCAAGAAACATCGAAGACATTTTTATTCACCTAATCTGTTGCTGTTTGCGCGCTGTTATAGCGCTACGAATCTGCATGGAGCAGCGCTTCATAAAATATCATTATGTATGTATGTATATCATCATCAATGGAGAGTTCTGACGAAATTCAACAACTGCATAATACGCACTGCCATTTAATCGAACAGTAAACTCACATTGCAACAAGGGCGATGACTTGTAGTTATATCACGAGATGATTAACATCTCCACCAAATATACTTAATGCAAAGTGTGGAGAAGTCGGTATTGTCAAGTTGCAATAGTCCTACGTAATTCATAGGACGGAAAATTGAGCAAAAAATAATAAAAATTTCATAACCGAAAAGTTACAGTCACTCAACTGTGCATGTAACTCTGCATAGCAAAAGTTGAGTGCAACATGTCGTAGAAAAAGGACTAAAAATCGGATCAGACATAGCATGCATTTCAGAAAGGTGTGCGGAGAAGGGCCATAACTTCAGTCATCGAATGAGTAGTGCAGAGTTTCAAAGATGTGAATCAGATAGCTGTCGGATTTTTCTAACAATATTCTGTCGCCCCTTTGTGGGACTTTGCGAGACTGGAAAGAACCTATCCCACATGATCAGTGCACTGATGGTGATGCATGTACTAGGGCAGTCTCAACAAAGATTAGTTCATAAAAGTAACAAGTCATTCTTATCACGATTCCTAGCTGCTTTTAACCGCACTCTCACACAATTTGTATGTTCCTTGCATTAATTGTCGAGATCCAAGTTTCGTTTGTCAACACGCTAGACTTTTCAGTTTTTCCTTTTTCCTGCTTAAGTTGATTCGTTCTATTTTCCAATCGAAATTACAGGCCTACGTCTTCGATTAATTTTCTAGTTGAGAAATGCGATTATGTATCACTTTCTGTATCGTATCGTAAGTCTCCAAATATGATTACCGGCCCAAAAAAGCTCATTTGCGATTTGTCTCGCCGCACCCACAGACGAATCTGTTCTTCCGAATTCAACGGAACGCCATATGATTTTTAGAACGCGCCATCGCCATGACCATATTAAACCCGATCGAAGGTTAAGTGAGGTGTTGCCGAAAGCTGACTATTGTAGATGAACTTTAACTAATGGGTCTAATTTCTACTACGTTAGGCTGAAAAGGTTAGGCTAGGATGCAGCCCTCTACCATATACTACTAGTATTGCACCATGGTACTGGTATGTACCTACCTCCCTCATTGCTCCTATCTCGTACTTCAATTATTAACCACTTACAGTGCTGACAATTCTTGCGAGGATTATCTTCAGTAGTAAATGAATTCGATCTCGGTCAGCTCCATGTCAGCTTGAGCGTCTGAACAGCAGTGTTCACTTCCGAACAGCCGAAAAAGTCACTTTGGATCATATCTTGGCCATTCGTGTGTTGTCTAAGCGAATACGGGTGTCAGAGGTAGGGCTCATTTGATGGTAGCTTTCATCGCTTTCGAGAATTCCCCATCAGCGTGGGGTACCAACCCGTTTTGTCACTAGAAGAAGAGTGGATGCAAAAGTGTGCTGGTGCGAGTTTTATTTCTTCCCGTGTTTCTTTGTTTGGCGCTGGTTAACCCTAGCTCCAACACTTTCCAATACTATATTGTCTGGATTGTGGAAAGGCCAACATTTTGTAGCTTTGGAAGTGCGAAGTTCACTTGCTGAAGTTCGAGTTTCTGACCCTAGTGACTTTGTGGATGATATTGCATTACGTGAATGAGTTTGTGGAGTCGCTTGTGGACGCCATTGCAACACTTAGCTGTGTGTCTAATCCAATAAGGGCTCCAAGGGTCATGAACTGAGACAATGTCCAGTCTTATTATTGTTGTGCACAGTCTTGCTGAGTTGGTCCCGTGGCAATACATGTTGCCTTGTGGGTTATTTCAATTTGCCACTCAGTCACCTTCATGACATGTCACAGGGACTGGAGAGGACCATTATACACGGAGGGAGAAGAGCAGTTGTAACAATCATTGCGGGAATGTCTCCCTGAACAATACCATTACTACCAGGTGCTAAACTGCAGAACTGAGGTACACAACTGTCACAGCCAAATATTGTAATTCCAGAATTACTAACAAATTCTTCACCATTGCGGTGGACCCATTTAGGAAAATGTGAACTTCGTATGCAGCTCAGCAAATGTAGACCAACGACCTGGATGACAACACTTAAACTTAGGTTCAACATCGACTGATGGCTTGGGTGAATAATATTCAACAATGCAAACACCTGATTTATTTGATAGTGTGGCTATTATGTTATTGAAACGTCTTCATTACATCGACTAGTTGGCGGAAGCAAAGATAACTACAGGCATACCAGTAACTACAGAAGCGCACAACTGGCAGTTCATGAACCCTCTTTGTGCATTGTTGCTACATTGCTACACTTACAAGCTTAATAGATCCCAGTATATCATATCGTGGATTTGGAGAAAGTTGTGGTCCTTTGTTCACAAAAAGATGCAATTAGTAATTAGAAACGCTGCCACCACCCTTCACTATGGCGTCGGCCTCCACGAAGATTCCACATGGCCGATGTGGTCGATTACTTTTCAAAATAGTTCAACCTAAACATCCACCAGATAAATGATAATTATGGTTTATGAATCATGAAACAACATAGATAGTCGGTGTATAGCGGTAACCATAACATTCAGGCATTATAAGGAAAGCCATGTTGGCAATCGCTTCGCGACGCTGTCCAATGCGTATGGGGTGCCTTCAACGAAAAAGGACTCAACGATGTGAAGTATTTGAGGGGTGGTATCCGACAAATGATTCGCAACAGTGAGATTATAACCAGAATATAGTTGCCATATGGCTACAGCTGGTATTTTGCAATTTATAGGGGTTGTATAGAAACGAAAATGTGCTCAGCAGCAATGATAATATTCATGTTTTTTTTAATAATTTTTTACTGTGATCTCTCCTTTTTTTCTCTCTTCTTTTCTTGGGAATCGTCCGACCATACCGAACAGGGCTGAGCTATTCGTACATTTTACTGTCTCGATACATTTATAATAATTTATGACGACAACGGTTACTCGCATCAAAACGCCTATGATGAAATATATTCATGTGGGTGCTAAACGCGAAAGATAATCTGCTGTTACTGTTATTTGGGAAAAAGTGTATGGAAACTGCAACGGAATATTTGTAATGAAGTTCACGAGTACATGGTGTTACAATAGTTGTCGTATTGCCATACATCCTCTACGTCACCTGTAGTCTGTGTTTGTCTGTGCAGTATAGGAGCGTATTCAGAGTGGAAGCCTAGGTCCGCCTCGCCGGACAAAAGATATAAGCAATAAAATACCTAAAATAAGCAAAGTCGTTGCACCAATATTGTCTCTGAATTGCAGCAGCGGGATCGCCATCAGGAGCATTTGATTCACCAAATATTCTGCGAAGCCCATCGCGACCACTTCCTGGATCCGCTGTTGGAATGGTCATATGTCACTGATATCTAAGGTACCGTCAACATTATGACCGTAGCCTACACGTTCTACTATACTCTCACGGGTGACCATGACCCTCACCTGACATTCCTAGCTAGTGTTCGAGCGGCCTCTTAACGATAAGATCCCTTGGTGTTCCCCTGAAACGTGCAAACGAACACGTGAAATACATTAGCTTTCACCCCGCTCTTAAACTGGTAAAAGGAGCTGTAATCAATTAACTTAGCCCAGGTGGGCGAACTTGTCTGGAGGCCTTTCACTGATACCGGATACGGGACCTGTCCATGAAACTGGGGCGAATTGAGTCATGCCACTTTGTTTTCCTGGGAGCTTAGCGATTTGGGCTGAGGTTGTACACGAAATTAACTCGGAAATTCCTGTTTTATAAATAGGTTACCCCAAGGGTTTTTTACGACATATCCGAGTTAGAGGCCAATGGTCATATGACAGATTCGCCTTGCATTTGAACGTATGAAAAGGGACATATCGAACCCCACAACCCCGAAGTTGGAGGTTCTAGCATGTTGCCTGGTTCAGTTGAGATATTTCAAATTCACTTTTGAGAAATTTGAGGAATCTAGGACATCACTTTGTGAGACGTACGAGAGGCTCCCCATAGACCCTACACGGTAAATGTTGTATTTTTGCGTCAGGACTAACAGCAAGACGAGAATGGATATTCATTCATGATTAATGGAGATTTTACCTTAATATTCTGTGAACGGTTTGGTAGTGTTTTATTCGCATCATAGTTTGTCGGTAACGATTTTCAAAGTGATGTTTACGTTGACTTACAATAACATATAAAGGGAGAGCCTGCAGTCCCCCCCCCCCCCCCGTGATGCACAAGTCAAAAGGTGTAATTCGATCTGAGGGTTTTTCTCTCATATGTAGTAGAAAGTAACCAGAAGTCAATCATATTTACATCACCATTTGCCTTCAAAAAATCAAATTACATTTGCATGTATAATCGACGGTGTGGCCAGATTGCGCAATGGGCAGAATATCGTTTGTTACATACGCAGCTGTCGCAGTGACACAGCCGGGATGTATAATTACTTCTTTCTTTCACTTGACGGTCTCACTTGGAAGGTCGTTTCTTACTACATGCAATGCAATACAATACGATGCATCATATTACAATGTTTTACTTCCTAGATCCCATCATTCCCCTGGAATCTGAACGACTTTGTTATGTCTAACCTGAAGCTTTGCGACAACACACGACTGACGACTGCTTGCCACCGTTTGAATATAGGAAATATATCGCCTAAACAAATTGTAAAACTAACCATCTGGTCTCAGTTTGTATGAAGAATCGATAGTCCCATGCCCGAGAAATCGCAATAGTTTTAAAAGCATTTTGTCCTACTGTACGGCAGACTGGTTTTGTAACAAATAAATTCCAGTCAATGTTATGATTATCAATAGGAAAAGCATCTAGACAACATCCATTCCGGAGATATATAGCTAAAACAAGAAAAAAAAACACGGAACATATTTGTGATGCAGGTATGTGTTACCCGAACGTTTTAAGTGGTTTCAAATGCCTTCAAATTGTGTCAATTGATAGACGCAAACAAAACGTTTATAATGTATGTAAACCATCGTCTAACATCATCGGTCAATCTAGCTTTTGGAGCTGTAAGCAGATGAGTCGAATTCTCTGGCTATTTACTGATTCGGAATGTAATTTAATCATGACACGGCTGTGATGGTATAGCGTCTGTTTCACCTGTCACCGGTTTCCTCATTTATCAAGTATTCGTACGAACCCTGGTTAATAAAAAATCTTATAGCAATTCTCCAATTCAGGTGATCGGAATCTTCTATCCCTAACGATTGGAATCTGGCTAATGGTGAGGCCCGCGCGAACTATGCCGGAGATTGGAGAATCGGCCTAGTCAGTAGAGCTATTGACATGAAATGCAGAGGTATAGATGCACTAAACGACCGATATACATAATGCAAAGGCCTATTACCTCTATTGCTCCATTGGTGACTTTATGTATCTTCGAGGACCTCGGAGAAATCGGTTGCTGCATCAGCTTCACTTGCTTTCTCCTCGAGATAGTGAAGTACATACCGGTTTCTATGCAAAAGCGCTATGAGCACGTCTTCGACGTCGAACTACGTGTCGGTATCCATCCTATATTACTACATGACTGAAATACGGCGCATGGGCAAGGCTTATACGTTGACAGCATTCCTATACATGGCCTTGATCTGGTTCGATAACTGGTAACGTGCTCCATCGCTGTTGCGACGTCATTATTCTTCCAAAAGGAAACAATAACAAATAAAACTGGCCTTAGCAACAATGTCATGCTTTATTTATTTACCCAATAGACAATTTCTAACACAGTAGGGGATTAGAAGTGGTATATATTGACAAGTTAACTGTGATTATGTCACTGTAATTAGGATCAAAACGGGTACCGGTATTTTAGCGAGAGAAAGAAAAAGCAATAATGTTGACAATACAGATCTCGTCAATGATCTCCGAATACAATTCATGACGACAAACAGGGACGATCATCAACAGGACTTACAAATTGCGACGTCGCTTTCTTGCTCCAATCCGACGCCTTGACTGAGACATGATATTCACACCAGATATAAACACACTGAATAGATTAGCCGCCACCATTTCATTGGTGTAAAATAACTGACCATCACGGACTGTACATGCCAACTTTGAAGACAACAAAAGTCTCTGTAGGCAGGTAGATTACAGTATCTTTATTCAAGCCCTTATTCTAGACCGTAACTCTCAAATCAGCATCCCAGGGTGACGATATGGGTGAATGAAATTACAGGCAAGGTGAATATATTATTCATGATTCCTTTCTCAATCTTCAGAACAATAACGTAAAGGCCGGGAAACGTGAGTTCATTTAAATTCCCGTATTGTGGATAATCCACCTCTCCACGTGAAAATGTTTAACGAACCTATCCTATGCTGTTCAATAATATGATAAAAACAGGATAAATGATGCGTATGCATGATGCATGCAACATAAAAAAATTACAGCGGCCCGTTAGCAATATAGGGTATTAAACAGCGTTAGCCGTGGAGTAGGGTCTGCTAGCACTTCGAAATACATAATATAATAATAATAATAAGAACAAACACAAATGAGAAGCAAGCCAAAGAAGAATTCGAATATTTTTTTTATATGTACAGCGCGCTCACTGTAAGAACATCGAATGGTTTAATAAAATATTGAATTCTTTACATTTGGGGAGGTCCAAAATTTACAACACGGAAGAGCAATTTATCATGAATGTACAATATGTAGTTTCTGTATTATTATATATCAATACGTTCCTATATATCCCTTTCAACTGAGTTACTTTATTCGAACTGTTCTTCCTCCAGCAAATATCAAATGTATCCGTTATTACAATAATTTTTCATGATCATAGTTTATTTACATTTCACTCTATACCAGCACTCGACCGAGCTCAGGCTTTTGAAACGGGGAGAACGGTTAGTAATTGCAGCATGTCGAAAGAGTCGCCAACTGACGATCAGTGCAGTATGATGATAGTTCCTTTCGAGCACTACTGTGTTGCCGACCACGTAGTTATGCTTTCACAAACGTATAATGTCTTGCGCCGTTACGCTCAGCTTTAAAGCCACTCAACACGACAACTCATTTAGGTATGTGCATATGGGATGGTTCTAAGATAATTGAAACGACTCACATACCAGATTTACCGTACTCGCAACTAATAGTATTTAACCCTACGTGATTGGAATCTCACGTTCGTGAAGACAGGCTGGTTCGTTCAATGGCAATATTTAGGTAACGTTGTAACCCATATCAATCATATCGAGCGTTTCCGAAATGAAAAACATTTCAGGTCCAAGTGATTTGATTTACGGGGACACTGACAATGATTTTTTTATGGGAATCTCTCAGTCATAACAACCCCACTACGTCCGGCAAAAATGTCCAATTTGTTCGAGTTTTTTTTTTTTCTTATCAGGCGATCGAATAATTCCGGCAAATGTATTATTTCGGCGTGTGTTTCGAACTGCAGTTTCTAATTGAAAGGGAATCACGCAGTCTGTAATTGGTTTGGTTTTTTAATTCACGCCAACGTTTTCACATAATGTTATTCACACATACCGAACAACTCATCTCCAGTTTACATATAGAGCCCCTATCAACGTCTTATTAAATGCATGCAGGCGATAATGGATTGACACTGGGAGAGGTATCTCAGCACTCATATCAGTATAATTAGAGGATTTTACTATCTCTTCACAACAGCGCTTGCGCCTCGAGTGACCTGTACCGGGTGTGGCAGGGGTTACGGGTGTCAGTGGTGGTGAGACAAATACACAGAGTCGTCAGGGTGCAGCTCATTGCTGTTTCCCGGAACTGACGGCACACCACCGTTTAGAAAGTTCCCGTTCATGTTATCTTGTTTGGTCTCATCATTCTCATCTTTAACTTGGACTGAGTTCTTCATCTCCGACTCATCCGCGTATTCAAAAATCGCTCTCGCTTGCCTTACTGTCTTCCCCCGTATTCGGTTTATCGCCAATAACGTAATCGCTACCATGTTGTTTGTGTGTTGTAATCTTCCTCATACGATATGTCGGTCTCAGCGTCTGATGATACCACGGGTATTGGGTAGTCTCGATCGATCTTTGGGCTCTCCTGCGGCTGTTGTTGGTGGTCGCCTCAGAGATGCTGTACTGAGTGTGGTTATCAGGTCGTCGGTTTTTTTGACAGACTGGTGTCTATACTGTGGGCAGCACGTTGTGAGAATCCCCCAGAAGCCTTTCCTGAAAGCACGGGACATGAGAGCGTATATGATCGGGTTCATACAGGAGTTGGTAAATGCGAAGGTATACATAAGGAGCTGAATATGAAGATGAGTTGCTCGCCGGAAAATAGGTGTAAACCCGGCGAGTATGCTGGACGATGGGTGGGGAGGAAGCAGCATAGTGTGAAAGCAGTGACCACAACCAGCACCATCTTGGCCACCTGCAACGATTAAATGTAAAATATATTAAAAAATTTGCGTACCTTCTGACAATTTGTTCACTGGTCGCTCAATTGAATTGCATTATAGTTATATATACACCGAGATTTCCCCAACCCACAATAACTGTTACCATAGCAGTAATTATACATGGCGTCCGTTTAATAAGATGATTATAATAATAATAATAATAATAATCATCATCATCATCATCATAATCATCATCATCATCATCGTCAATTACATCATCATCTTTGTGCTAGTATTAAGGCGGTACCGAGCATGCATGAACAATGAATGTTGGGGAGCGAAGACCTCGCGACACATGTTTATACGATTTCACTATACAGTTTGTGCTCACCAGCTTCTCAACATTAGTATCGACCCCAAAACTGCAGTTGTTCGCCCCGGCATAACAGGATACCTGGGGGTGTACCAGAATAGCACAATCTTATCTCAATATCTCAACCAGTAATCAAACCTCCCATCCCCGCAGAGAGCTAGGGCGGCTGCTCAAAACACCTGGTTACATCGAAATATGACACGAGCTTCGCCCCCTACTATTTCAGCCTGCCTAATCAGTCACACTTATATATCCGAGATGCGGTATCTTTGACGACAGTCTGATAATATCAGGGCGTCGAAATATATGGCTAATGCGGTTATCACCGGACAAATTGGTTCGTCAGTATATTACGTTCTCGGTACTGCGACCGTAAGCAGGGGTGATGTTAAACAGAATACCGTGTATGATGGGGGGTGTTATTCTATCAGAAGTCATTATAATTTGGGCAGGATGACAGTCGGCTGGTTGCTGTACTATTTTGCTATTGCACTGTTTCACTCTCCTCAGTGTTACCGAAGACAGGGTAGAGCAACTAGTTACTAGTTGTAGATTCTGAAATGTGTTCTCGCGCATTCCGGTTAACAGTTCATACCCCTCCCTCTCTCTAGGGTCTGGATGAACCTAAACCCACCTTGTTTGCCTGCTTGCGGCTGCCGTCTTTCATGAAAGGGGTTCCAATGGAAGTGATATTGCATCCTTCAACAACTTGGAGGCAATTACTCACACATATAACCCATGTAAACTTGATTACAGTTAGTTAGGAAATATGGTATATGTGGCTGGTATATGAGTGTTCTACGCCTGAATTTGTAACACTTGATTTTTCCAGCAGCGACGACGGTCATTATTTGCCTCATCTCTGTGGCATTAACTTGTTTCCCTAACCGACTGTTTATGAGTATAACATACAAACACAGTAGTTCCCATCCTATTAACGCCCTGATAACGTAATCACTGGATCCCACTACTGATCTATTTAGCTACGTATACAGTTTTATTTCCGTGGGCCGGTGAGTATGTGTTTTTATCGTTCTGAGCCAGACGTGACTGGGAGTGCAGCATTGAACATAGCATCCCTGATAACATCAAGCAGTAATTATCCAAGGCGAGGCTTAGCAGATATTCACTGATATGGGAATTGTTGAACGAGGGTACATGCACTATACTGCAGCCTTATAGAATATGGAGAATTGGTTGGGAAGCTATCACGACGATAAATCAGGTTTATTTTAAGGTAGCGGTCAATAAAGTAGGAATAGATCGTGTGTGACTGTCAGAATAACATTGCCATTTTACATTGTTTTGTATGCCGGTATAGCTGGATATTGTGCAAAATGTGTTTGTAACTCCGTCGAAGTAACTATAGGCGATCACCCCATAATGTCCCATAGTATTGTCAAGGACAAAATTGCTTGGAAAAACTTTTTATAATTGTAAAATACTTACCTCTCTATCAAGATCATCATCGGTTGATTGGAGCTCACTGATACCAATATCAGTAAGCAGGAAACCCCGCTAGGTATTGATTTGACAGTTGGATTCATTGAGGGACTAAATAATACTGAACATATGCATGGGTCTCCTAATTTGCAACGAAAAAATAGGTGCAATTCCATTTTTTTTTGTAGTTTGTGTAGGAAAATATGGGACACTGCACCTTCTTGTCTGAACCAAGTCTAAAATGATATCAGCTCCCCAGTATTACCTCAGAGGCCGCTGTAGTTTGTTCAGCTGCCTTTTTGTACTCCAATCGAATTATTTGTCCTCCAACCAAACTGCGATAGCTGAGTATCTCCACTGGTGGGTAGACATTAGAGAGGGGTGGAGTGCTTGAGGAGTCAAATTTACTATCTAAGGGTAAGCTAAGGGAGTGAAATCGGTTGCTCGCTAGTGGGTCACATCCCTATTTTTCTTGCATTTCTTGCATTCATCACCGAATACCAGATAGGGTTTGATCTGCACAGGTCACAGTTGACGTAATGCATTGGTGTAGACTGAGACATATGAACGAAGGAAAGGAGCGAAACATATCGATAAATTGAGTCGCCTCTGGCATATGCATTTACTGTGTCTCCCTATGAGGGGAATTAGTTGTAAGATGTGACGATCACGCAGCGTCATGCGAATACAGACCATTCCATTGGAGGCAAGACACATATGTCTGCACGCCCGAACGCCATTCAGTCTGAATTGTACCTTCTCTATGAAGTACACTGGAAATTCTTCACTATTTGAAGAAAAAAGGCGTGCGAATGGCACAGACGTAGAAAAAAAAATCGAAGTAACAAAAATTTTATCCTGAATAAAATAAAAGCTTTTGATAATCTGCAACATATTGGTTGGTAAAGGATCTATGGCGACTCAATCTCTCCACCAGTTCACAGAATGATTTAAAAGTTTGGGATTCATTCGAATCGAGGTACACTCCATTCAAAAGTTTTATTCATGAGTTGTTTCTTTAACGAATGCAGAATAGCTGTGAGAATCGATACTTGACAGATGAATGAATGACCTGTAAAGTAGTTTCGAATTTTAGAATGCGGTCCAATGAGAGCCTTGATGAACTTGGGATCGATTCATTCGCATAAAACTACATGGTCGCCCAAAATGGTCGCCCAAACTAACTGCTTGCTTGAGCTTCTAATAACATCAGCAGAGAAACAATATATGATGCTCATGCAGGTAGTATGAACCAGCGGGTTGTGCACAACTCGTAATAATTGAAAGTAACAATAGCCACCATTTTCATTCTTTTCTAATTGGACAACGACCTACAAGCTACTTTAAGTGGATATAGGCCTAGATATTGTGCAAAAAACAGCCAATCTACCCGTATGGGTCAGTTTGATTATCTTCGAGAATTAGGGTCGGTGCAATACCTCTGATATTACAGTAACTGGTCACCAGAACCATCAGGTTATTTGAACCTTCAAATGTATTCCTGGAATAAACTTGGCCAAGAATGAGTGTGTTTTCAGTCAATGGTACAGCCTCTATTAGTTTGGCCCACTGTAAAAACGTTTCACCATAGTTCGTGAATTGACATGATTCCACAGGACCTACCATCTGCGATGTTCATCACTTCATAATATTACCGGAACATCATGACCAGAGTTGTACCCAAGTCAAGTCAAGTCTAATTCCCCAAAATATGGTGCAAGTCAAATCCATTTCGAGCAAGGTCTCGGTACAAAGGGGTTTCAGTTTAAAGCAAGTCCTCCGAAGTTCCAAGTCGCCGCTTGTTACAACGCTGATCATGGCTCACAGTTCTTATCTTCATCGAATACAATTATTGATGGGCAATATATGGTTCACAGCATCGACAAGAACTAAGACATCTTCGTTAACAGATATGATTCGTACGTTTTCTCACCCGTATCGTTCACAATGTGATATATGCGTAACAGCATTGTGTCTGGCGCCTTATGATTGCAGAGAGGCATGGAGACCTTTAATGCATAGTCATCGGACGCTGAGCAGAGATGTGAGGACATCATGTTTATTATGAATGATCTGTCCGAATGTGAACACTGATTTACTGGGAACACTCTCAGACGGAGATACATCGAGGGTTTCTCTGGATTTCTAACGAAAATCGGACTTCCCATATCTTCGGAAATGGACACTTCCTAAAATCAATGGCCACACAATCAAGGGAATATTAATACCAGTAATGTTCTAAATTCAAATAGAAGGATTATACATGAGATGAACATTTGTTGAAGAAACTGGCAGTTGGCTTATATGGATATAGACAGTCTTTCAATGGTGCTAGAAAGAGGCCTAGCCGCCTAATCAATAGGAAATATGCTAGGAGTCCCGAAGGGGGGGGTACGATAGCGGGCGCAGACGCGACATGAATCTGAGAAATCGCATTCTCTTGGGAGTATGATGATCATTTAGGAGTTAACTGATGGTTGGTTAATTACAAATATAGCAGCTCATGTATACCGATGTTGAATTGCTTTATGAGTGAGATGTCAGATATAATTCATTTGCAGTGATGGTTGGTAATAACAAATATAGCAGGCTCATGTATACGGATGTTGAATGCTGTATGATGTGGAGGATGTCAGATTATAATTCATTGCAGTGAGGTGCGGGTATCACGTCTGATCACAATGATATGGAGACGAACACGCATTCGCACCGGATATGATGTCCTAGGGCAAAAAATCGTATTAATGGGAGGACCATGACCAATGGGGTAGGAACCGGGGGGGGGGGGCGGGGACGCAATCCCACCCAAATGTGGAGGGGCGGAAATATCATCCCCCCCCCACTTACCAAGGCAGAGAAAACCCCCTTTTTTTATTTCACAAATTAGTTAAAATTATTGTAGGCAGCACATCACTTTCCACGGGGCACGTCGCTAGAAACTCAGGAATTATTTAGCATTATCAACGCAATATTTCGATCACGTTCATGGCGACGGGTTGTGGGAGAGTGCCGACCAACGATATAAAGCTCTACTGGTATGTACTGTATGCCACAAAAACCCAGTTAGTACACTGAGTATTGTGTATGTAGCAGTGCACCGGCTGCACAGCATGCACTGGTCAGGCTGCGAAGGGAGTCAGTGCCAAAATAGAACTGGTATTGCCATTGGCGATCTTATACTTGATTCTATTCAAATGTCCGCGTAGAATAAAAAGGACTTAAGTCCTCGGTGGTGCCTAACTCTGTACGGGGATGGATGTTAAGTAAGGGGTAACTAATGTAATTCATTATATTTATTTTTCATTAATTTTAGGTATTTTTGCTAGATTTGTGGGACCACCCTTGCTGCCGGACCCATATGTCAACCATGTGAGCGGTATCGATAATAAAAATTATCAAAATCAACGACAATGAGTGGGGGAAAACGTCCTCGAAAACAGCGCAACCTCCAGGATTTTTTCGCCAATTGCGAGAACATAAGTTTGAATCCACAAACGATCAGCTTCCGTCGTGCCTTGGGCAAGGTGCTTCACCTTCCATTGCTCCTCTATTCCCAGGTGTTAAATGGGCACCTGCGAGGAAGTTGAGTACAATCGACATTGTATTAGATGAAATACCGTTTACTCTTCCAGTGATTATCAGATCTTCCTCATTTCACAAACATGAAACTTAATCAAGGCTATATAATCAAGCGATTGTAGGTATTCACCAGCAACACCTCTACAGTTTTAAAGTAGTCCCAGAGATTTATAGGTGGGTGGTGACTGTGACAACGGTCCTATATAGCACTATTTCAAAATGGAACAACTGTTAAACAGAATTAGCATATTAGCCAGAATTGTGATTTGAACCACCTCAAGCCTTGGTTTTTCTTGCACATTCTGGTAACAGAAAAAATGTGGATCACCAAAGTCCCGTAATCGTGAAAATGCTATTTTCCCCCCAAATGAATGGGTGTATAAGTGTGCTATAATGCACCAAATTGCAATGCTAACCTTCTAACATGCAAACAATTTCAAAGACTCCCCCTCCCCGCCCCTTTCCCAACCCTTCCCCCAACCCTTACCCCTACCCCTGCACTAAGAGACCCCTCCCCCTACCCTCCCGCCCCTCCTCCCTTCCCTCGCCCCTCCCGCCCTCCGTTGCCCCCCAATGGGATCGTCTTCTACACACTTCAGCCCGCCCTTCACTTCAGCCACCCCCCCCCCCTCTTAAAATTCGTTCCTACGCCACTGGAGAAATCCGCGGTCCATCAATGGCGAACTTCGTGTGTTTTCAGATTAGTTAACAGTTCATCGGATGTGACAGCGTCGGTCTTCCACCAGGGAGACGGGGGGATCGATTCTCGGTCGGTCATACCAAAGGACTTCAACAATGGTAACCTGTTGCCGTCTCGCTGGAGGCTCAGCCAAGGGATTGGAGCAGGGAACAAACGATGGGTAGGCAATTTGCAAGCCATCTGCCTGTGATTACCCACACCCCACTCCACCACCATTTGAGGGTACGACAACGATGCATTGTCTCATTCGTGCACCTGGTGAGGTTTTGCACTGATAATAGGTGCAGTATTCAGGTCCGCATCCCTTGCTGGGCCTTGTTCGAAGCTTCGATCCTCTGCCTCGGCAAGTATAACATAAAAAAAATCACTGCAAATCTTCTTGTTTAAAATTATGACCTTTGACATGATGCTTTGCATTTTTCTCTGAAGGAGTGCTTTTTAATCCTTAAATGTCTCTAGTCATTTGGTCCGGTGTTATCGATCTCAGGAATGTGGAGGGATCAGTTTGAATTAAACTGCCGACCACCTTCCATCTCAGGAATGTTGGTCATTCCTTTGTTATGCGAATGGTTCATTGCACAATGGTCGAGACCATATAACAAACAGAGCCAGTTAGGCAACCTTGAACGTATAGCGCAACGAACACAGAACGTACAATGCGAATATTTTTCACCGTAGAAACACATATAGCCCAGTACTTGAACTGTAGGCAATGTGGGTTCTCATTAATTAATGAAATCCAAAACACCGTTCAGTTTGGGGAGCAGGGGACTCTGAGATGGTGATATCAGAGTAATGATATTGAGTTACACGAGTGAATTAAATTGACGTAGTAGCAGTGTCGAAAAAAAAGTCATAGGATTTCAACAGTGTGTTTGGGTATGAAATGAATATATTGGGATTCATCTTAGGGCATGGTATGGTTATTATGTTCTAGTTGGAGTTGTTACGGTGAATTGTAATCAAAGTGCAAACATCAGATCATGTAAGTGGTTGGCTCTATTGATGTGTGAAGTAAATCCATCCCTCTTGTGAATTCGTCTCTCCGGAATTCCGCACATAAACGCGATTATACCAGTACAAGTTGATATCCGAGAATTCAGTGCGTTTTTGTTCTAAGGAACAGTTGGAACGAATCTGCTGATCAAATTCATCACGAAGGATTCCACGGATAAAACAACATTAATTACTCAATTTTGGCAGTATTTTGCACAGTTTGAACGGCTTCTTTTCTAAACTCTGAATACGTCTAAATCGTTATAAATTCTCCCATTGTCCAAAACACTGCAAAATATCAATTTTGTCGGCCATCTGAGATTTGGCAATTCCCCACCACTTCATCGGTGTATTAAACAGAGCGATTAAATAATATTTTTGTGTATTGATGGCTATATATACTTACCTAATCCACACCTACATGCATGCCTATCATCTCCTCCCGGAGAAAAACAACATAGATGCGGACTGGTAATGATCAGAATTTTTTTCAAATCTATAAAACCTACATTTCTACCGGTCCTCTCTTCTTTTATGACAGCATTTCAGCATGATGTTCATCCCGTACAGTTGAGCAGTCTCTTCCATGCGATACTCGAACCCGTGAAGCACAGCATACCCACTGGAAATCACGATATGATTACAGCACTGCAACATCCGAGAAATCCTGTCCACCGTCTCCGGAGAATTCCGAAGGGTTATGTGGAACACGAAAGTATGAGGACCACGGAATCGCTGAATAAATAAATCTCTCCACATAGAAGGGTAATGAAATAGGGCAGAAAACGACCGTATGGAGCGTCGATGTGGTTGGTGCGTATGGCCCTTGTCTAGTGTGAAACGCGGACTTCAATAAGGGTGCCCCCCATGACCAGGTACCTGGGAAATAAGCAAATGATAGGATGTTGTATTAATGTTCCTCCGAACATTTTGCAGAGAAATAAGACTTGTTCCGCTATTTTTGTTGAATTCCAATTTTTTTTGGGAATTGCTCTTAACCTTTCCTAAACAATACTAATATTTTTTCAGACAATTTTCCCGAACTCAATCGTCCGTATGGATATGTTACTATAACGGATTCACCTGCGTCACTGCGCGGCTTGCGGTCCACCTGTATTTAGGTAGAGCACCTTATTCAAAGTGTTATTCGACTCATGATGCCGCAGGGTCTTGTGTTTCTTCTTGCCCTGTCGTGAAGGAAACTAATGGGACTACAAATGGAAAAAGAACGTACCCAATGATTTTGTTGATGTGTCGTTAAGGTTCGTCCGCAGCTAGCCTTGTCCAGTCGTTTTCGCGAAACATGAAAGATGCGCAGCGCTCGAAATGGTCTTACTGTACTGTTAACGACCACAACCTAATTTATCTATAATCCCTAATAAGTATGCCGAAGAATTTTGATACAATACAAACAGCCAATCACGGTATATTTTTACATTGCACATTAGGAGAAAAACAGCAAACATGAGTTGATGCGGTTCGCAGATTTATTCACTTGTTTTATATGGGAAGGGTTAATGGAAGACCTTTTTACGCACCAGAAATCATGCCAACGAAACTCTTACATCGGATTGACCCGGGCGCCATATTAAATATAAATCTATGCTGTTTTCGAGAAGAAGGCTTCACCCGCCCTTGATGATACCTTCTTGCCAATGATCTCTTGATAGCCAGTAGTGTAGGTGCTGCCCACTGCTCCTCTGTTCGCTCATCTCCATTTGTTCCAGACTCTCCCAAAAAATATATTTTTGCCTGAATTCTATCATGTTAATCGTCGTGGCATTATTTTCTTCCCTCTCGTAATCTATTTTCCCGTTGAGCATATTGGTATCCGGTCATTGGCAGTTGTTGAATGCAAATTCCTCGGAGCCTTCTGTGGTGTTTTCGAGTTGGTATCATTTCGTCATACGTCTTTGTACACGTTCGATGTTTTTTTTATCTTTTCCTGAGAAGTTTCCACACGCCTAGACACAATAATTTACATTTGATCAGACCAACGTACTTGTACAAACCTACTGCATAATGAATCCTTTCTGTCCACACCCCTAAGCTCCCCCGAACAACCACCCCCTGCTCCATCCTCCCCACTCCCCACCAAACCCAGCGCAACCAAAAGCAAGCACATAACACTTCCCGTCATAAAATTAATCCCGCCACCCTTAACCAAATCCCACCCTGCCACCCCCCCCCCCGCCCAGACAGAAATCTTCTATCTCATTTTTTTATGGTTCATGCTTTTAACAACTTGCGGCCATCTGCACCCACCAACAGGCAAAGACTTCAACTCGTCTTATATAATACGTGGATAGCGTTTCTTCTCACATAGGAATTTTGGTCCTCTTCAATTTTCTCTCATGGTCTTCCGATTGAAAACTGTTCATAATCTTCCCATGCACTGTTTGTTCCCCATGTCTTATACTTCTCCCATGTTTCGGGTCCTCTTGTCGATCAGCCCTGTCAGTTTGGTATATCTACTGACAACCTCTTCGCTCCACTACTGTTTTAGTTGTACAATTCCCCTCTTCACCTGCTTGTTCAATTCTAATTTAAAACACTCACACTTTTATTTTTGAACATATCGTTTCCAGTCCAATAATGTGACTCCTCTTCATAGTCTGAATTCCCTGATCTGTTGAAGTATAGGGACTATCTGGGCTTGCTGTTTTCCCATTTTGCATCATGTCCCAATTTATGTCGGATAGTTTAAAATCTCCCACTATCATAACTCGCTCCATTCCCACACTGGTCATGCTCTCCATAAATATTTCTCGTCCTCTTCGGTGTCATCTTTTGGACTGTGGATACACTGCTCACCCTAAGTTGAACTACTGTCCTCCTTTCCCACTGACTTCCACCCGATGGCTTCTTCGAAGAATCCCACTTTTCCGTACTGCTCTCCTCAGTTTCAAATTAGGAACAGAAAGTTGCCAACTCCTCTACCCGCTTTATCCACTCTACTTGCCTAATACAATGATAACCTTCAATAACTCCCCTTCCTCTGAAGTGAATCTATGTACCCATGTGCCTAAATCTTCCTCCCTGCATACACCTGTAACCCTGAAGTTTATCTTCCGATGCTCTTGCATTAACATAAACACGCTCAGAGAGTCCTCCCTGGTTTTTCGCCTATTTATTTCACATGACTTCTATCTCAGTATTTTCTGAGAGGAAAGTCGCCCATTCATACTTGACTCAATTTGTTGAGTTCATCTGTCCGCTTGAACTATCTTCCCTTTTACACTTTTCAGATGTTTTCTCCATTGTGCCATTCCTCTTTTTCATTTCCTATTGCAGTCTTTTTCCTTCTTCTCGTTGTTTGTACGTTAAATCTGCTCTCAACATACATTGTATACTGCACAGTCTGTCTCCGTTCGTTTGCTCTCATCAGTAATTCCATCCGTCTTTCATGTGCTTCATTTCCACACTTATAAATCGTTATAACAACTGAATATCAATATTTACCACCCTCATGTTAATCTCGACAAAAGTATTCCCGAAATGTGTAACTTAATTATTGTAAAGTAGGATCTCAGTGTTCTCGAGGTCCCATTAGAATGAAATGGAATACACGAACTTGAATCGCCATCCGTAAAACTAAATTGTGTCAACTGAATAATTCTTTAAACCAGAAATGACGCGTTCGTTGCAGCTATAGACTAGTAAATTCTCATCCTCTTTAGAAACAAGATTACTTTCCAATGTGTATACGTATACCAAAGTGAGATGACTACAGTTGTCATATCCTTTATGACCAGTTCATGTTCACCATATCTCATTGGGGCGGTTTGTCGTTTCGTAGAATTACCTTAGAGTGTTCTTCAAATTTCAAGTTTATAAAATCCAGTAATAAATACATCAGAGTACATTATAGGATATCAAAAGATGGACAATATAAATGTTGCGAACTATTAGGTACAAATAATTTTCAAACGTGAGCGTTGAAGTATTAGTGTGAATTTTGAGGAATACCACGCTCCTAATTACAACAGCAAAGCAGCAACCGTATACAAATGAGTTTCTTGAACGTTTGGTGGTCCGATATTTTGACTTTTGCCATGTTTCTACTGGTCGAAAGAAAAGTGTTTGAGCTGCAATCATGGAGAGATGTTCTCATCTTCGTGTATTTCATTAGCGCACTGTTAAAAGTTCAACAGCTGCATCATTAACCATGGCAATTATATTGTCTATATCGCGTGATTATCGAAATCAAAACTATATTCTTGATCGATGATGTGTGAGAGATTCCCCAAGTCCCTCCCTTATCCCTTTACACGTGAAAGTGGGGGGGGGTACAGCAAAAATTTCGTATATAGAAAAGATACAATGTAGTATCCACAGCTTCCATTCTCACATCAAGCTACATATGACACGATAAAACATAAAGTGGATATGATATAATAACTCGCTTCAAAATTCCTGGAACACTTTTGGGTAAAAATTGCGTTTGTCATAAAGCATAACCCCCAAATAGTGGTGGTGTTCTGTGCTGGGTCACCTCGGCACCTTGGCATCTCGGTACGTCATCTCTGCTTTTCCTTCGTATTGGATATTTGTGTTCTCAGAACCATTTCTATTCTTTGGATTTTTGTAGGTTCAAAAGTGATATTTCAAAATTTTTCGACAGTGGCATTGTGGGTATGACAGACTGATAAGTACTTTAGTTTTCCACTAGATAAGTGTGTTTTGGATGTCTTCCACATACTGCCGTCTCGGCTGCATATTTGATTACAGAACTATTGATTCCCAATCAGTATAACTGGGTAAACCACAAAGCTGATAAATACCACCTGTGGGACCCCAACGTTATTCTGAAATGTATCACTCAGGCCCCCCCCCATCGAATTTCATTTGTCTGGATCCGCATGTTTTTCAATCATTTATCCATACATAATCCACGGATAATCATTAATTATGAAAATCATGAGTACTGAATGGTATTACAGTGTCAGTGCACTGGCGGAATCGATAGAGAGAGATCGCTCTGGATATACTTGTTATTTCATGATTCAGTGTGATAACAACATCTACGATTACGTGAGACGTCGTCCGTACAGAACACCCCCCTTCTTATAGGCAGACTGTATATAATCACCGCATTCATCGTTTGTATTTGTCAAACAATATCATTTCCTGCTGAGTTGAAAAAAACGATGTTGCAAGATCATGGGTCTGAATCGTGGCGCCAACAGGTGGGGCCTGGGGACATGTCCCCCCCCCCGACTTTCATTCAAAGTGGGGGTATATCATATCGTTTGGTCCCCCCCCACTTTTCCGGACCGTGATAAAAAATCATAGGCACATGCCCCGATTTTTCAATTTTCATTTTGATTCATTGATTCAATTTTTGTCTAACCAACAATAATCCGCGTTGAACTGTCTCAATCAAGTCCACTAATTCCCCAGGGTGCGGACCCCAGTTGCAGATCTGGCCCCGACTAGCCGAAGTGGAAGGACTACCCATGCTTCATGCCGAGTTCTCGAATTTCAAATCGAATAGCCAAAGTGCATAATTTTCAAGTGTTTCGCGCGCAATGGCGTTTTTCTTCCAGCGTTGTAGGCTAAACTCTGCGATGTATGCTTCGAATCATTCGTGACTCGATTAATTTCAAAGCTTGGGGGCAGACTCCCCCCCCCCCCCCAATTTTTCTGAGATGAAAAATTCGGGCGAAAATTCGTGGGAAATTTGGGAAGGAAAAAGCAAAGTGAAAAAAATGCCTGATTTTTCTCGATAACATGCCCGGAGAACATGTATTTTTTTCGCGCGCTTCGCGCGCGCCGTAGTTTCCAATGACCGACTTGTAAAATTCGGGTACAAATTTTCTGCTCCCAAATTGAGTGGTCCCTACGCCTATGTTTATCCCTTAGATCCCACTGGCGCCCGCTTAGATGGTCATTTGTATGCATGTGTCCCCCCCACACTTTTCGAAACGCTCCGACGCCCCTGGTCGGAATTGATTAATTGACAGGGGCGTTTTCTGCGTTCTACACCTAGAGGCAGTCAGAAGAAGGCTATAACCCCAAGCTGAGTTAGCCAAGGGTGGAAAGCATGAGACTGTCAACTTGACAATACCGAGGGGCAAAAAATCATCGCAATGAGATTCACTTCAAATATAATTTGTGCCGATAACACAACATGTTTTGAAACGTAACCTGTTGACTGCTTCGAAACACTGTAACACCTCTCGTTTCGTCGACATCTCTGATTCTTCCTTGGAGACTAAAACATTCAGCGATGTTCATCTATAATCCTGTTTATCTCGATTTTCTTCCTCCCGAATGGAAGGTTTGGAATCGACTAGATTTGCGCCTAGAAATAGTCTCACTATACAGCCAAACGTAAGATGTTTATCGCTACAGGCGAATCAAATATGAATTTACAGCGTGCTTAGGTAATTGGAACCATTGTCTCTGAGCTTGGTGTCGGGAGATAGCGAGAATGAGCCGAGGTGCATTTAAGCGTCTCAAGATGTACAGTGTTCCATCTAGTGCGGAGGAGCGCCCTTAATTCGTCGGGAAAAACACATCGTCTTACTAAAAAATGAATACCTTCATGCACAACATGCAATATGAAATTGTGTATATTTCATATTGGTTCAGCAAAGGCTATTACTTATACTGATTCCAAATTGTAAGGCTGCCCTAAGATTTGCCTACATATTGGACAATTGAGTAAATCGGTATTAACCGTTCGAGACCTGACGGCACCCAATGAAGAGTAATGCAACACATTCTACGAATATCAGGGATCTGGATAACTCACTGCCATATATGGTATAGTGTTTGATTGGTATCTGATTCCTGAGAGATTGAGTTAACATTGTAATAATTAAATTCAAGGCGCCGTACGTCGACAATTGAATAGAACAAGGTCAAATATATTAGATATTGCCATATCAGTGTGAATATCAGCGACTCGATAACGAAACCAATTTTAGACAAATTAAACATACCACCGAATAATTAATTTGATAATTACCTCAAATTCCCATCATGCAAAATTGATTTTGCCTACGTTATTCAACTTTCCCATCCAACAGCGAAAATTGAGAACTTCTGATGCAATAACAGGTAGGAGAGATTAACCAATGATATGATATGGAAAATAGTAATTGAACTCATCAAGATTCACATCGCTGGATAACAGCGTAGAAGAGGTGTCAAACAGGGTCGAGTTGTAGTATTGATCTGCACCGCAATCGATCTGTTACAGCTGTGTATTAACTTGGAATCGATGCCTGCATTACGATGTAAGCGTGTGATAAAAACGTTGCTATATAATGGTGTGTTTCATTACCGCAGTATTAGAAGGACATACTAATTGACGATAACAATAACTACAATTGTTGTAATCAGTGGTATTAGCGTACATCGAAGGATAAGTATATAATTGTTCATTGTCATAAAAATCCAGGGCATCCCATGTGTCAGAAACCGATACAGTACACATACCAGATTACAGACCCATGGTTTTAATTTTCTGAATGTACCGTGGTCGGAAAATTGGCGGGTATTGGCTACACGTCCAAGGGATATGAAACTTTATACTTCGGCTCTAATTGAAAGAGTAAATGCACATTACATTTACAATGACCGTGTACAGCCTACGCATTTAAACAGGCATCTAGGTTTCCCACAGGGAAAAAAAAGGAAGTCAATGTTCGCGTACACCAACATGATCAAAAACCTATTCCTAAACAACGAGTATAATTGATTTGATTCGATACAATGCAACAACTAATCCCAGCATGTGTATTTGCGTTTCTTCAACAAAATGGTAGCAGGGAAAATTTCCATAACATTTCTATTCAGATATTTAAATTACAGGGCAACACATCTGACTGTGCACGGGAGTCATCATCTTAATAATAGCTAATCCATTCATATTAACCTGTAGGTTTACTGATGTGCATGAATGAGCGCGACTATATAGTGAGTTTAGTGAACTTGCTGGGAAACCAATACAAGAAAACCGGATAGGCATTATATTCAAGAATAGGCTGGTTCGATAGCCAACTCGCCCTGTAACAAAATATATAGATGTTCATACTCTATATAAAAGGGCACCTAAGTGTCGTCCAACTCTTTGGGTTGGAGAAGGTAGAGTACGGTAGGTTTTATTGAAATACGTTGGTCATGAGAAGCTGATAGAAGCTAGTCGTCTAATCAGTATACCTGTCTGAATGAGTCATCGTCTCATTACCAGCTAGTCAATTTATACTAACGCAAGGTTCACTGACACTAGTCTAGTAACCGGACATAATAGCTGTAAGAGGGGCTCATGTAACGCAATCAAATTAGATTGTCAGTTCGTTACCACCAACCTCTGTCAATTTATCGGCAACCCACATTCGACTCTGGATATATTACCATTTCACAGTTCACACTACCTAATTATGCGCATGGTTTCCCTGAACCTGAAGGTCGAAGCCTCATCCAAATCGATGAAGCTTCATGTAGCAAGAAAGTTCACAATTTCTTCTGATGTTTGACCAGTTGCTTAAAGTACCAGTATGCCTAATGGAACAGTTAATGGAACGTTAATTCAACAACACCTAACTTCAAGGAGCATTACTACAGCAAAATCAGTAACACCTGAGGCAGTAATCTGTATGATCGTAACCTTCATCGTGTAACTGATTGTACTCTGTCTATAATGTGGGCTGTCTAGGGTCATTGCCCAAAGTATTGAAAGAGCATTATTCGTCCGACTAAACCAGGCGTCATTGTGATGGAATTCCTGAGATGGCCACATTTACTTTATGATGGGGCCTGGAGACGCTAATTATTACCGGTCCGTTACAAGACAATCGTATTCCGTTATAAAATGAACATAAAAACAGTTGGAGTTACTGCGTTAATTGTGATTAGTGATAAGCTTAGAAGAGAAGAAGGTGAGTGCGAGCAATGAGATAACATCGACCTGATTTCATATGAGGCTACTGACCAATCTACTGGTATGGTTGCCAGTGGAATGAATGGAAGCAGCGCATTCGGCCAGTCTGCACCAAATGTTGTCAGCTGATACAATACCATCTGGTATATGGGGATAACATGAATGATTTTAAAAATGCACGGCGTATTGACAGCATTCACTCATCAGAAGAGATAGGCCAACGGACAAAACTTGACAGTCTAGTGCCTGTTAAAACTTAGAAGATAGCCCGAACTTACAGTCATCATGTGTACTAAGGGTGAATTAGGAATTAGAAGAGTAACTGAAGTTCACGAGCCAAAAGTTGCAAGTGTTTTAGCTTAAAGTCATTCAGTTCTCAGTTCGTTCGTTTCGCGCGTTCGTTCGTTCTTTCGTTCGTTCGCCCGATCTGTTCGACACATTTACTTCATATTTTCTGAAACCGTAAATGCGAATCAGGTTCAAACTTGGTTGGCGTGGAGAAGGCATGCCACTGGCTAGGCTGAGTTACATTTTTGTTAGCATAGTGTGATAAGATTTGTAATAAACCCAATTAATTAACCCCAATTAGTCTTCCCATAAGCCATTCTCATTAAGCTCTGTGAGACTCTGTGAGAGAAGTTGTTCACATTACTCCCTATTGCAGAGTCGCAGGCAAGGGTAGCAGGGAAGGGGAATTTCATTAATCTGTCAGAGGTCAAGCATAGGATACTACAGCGCGCCTAGCATAGCCGTACCGAGCACTTGACTGTATTTGATAATATTCACTCAATTGTTGAGGTTTCCACACATAAAAAAAAACTTGTATTGGAATGAGCTGGAATTGCCCAAATATTAATAGTAGTCAAACCGTAGATGGTGATGTTTGAAATGTTGAAAGGGATATGGAGTCAAAAAACTTTGCAATATTTTCGAAGGTCATTAGTCGGTCATTCAATGTCAATTGAGGTCAAATTGCGAAATGTTCATATCATTTAAAACCGTAGATGCTAAAAGGTTGGAAGTTGGTATTTGTGATCAACATTTCAGTGGGAAAATTGTGGAGGGTCCAGTTAGAGGACAAATTACCTAAGTGTTCCTATATTTTAAACCGTACATGCTATGAGGTGAAAATTGAGATATTTAGTCAAACATCTAGCGGTATTGGCTGAATATTCGAAGGTCATTCGAGGTTATTGAGGTCAGATCACTTCAATTTATTCATTCAAAACCATATATGCCTATGCGGGTTGGGAAGTTGGGTTGGTTAATAGTCAACATTTATTTGCAAAATTGTTGAAGGTATTTGAAGGAATTTTTCGAATGAAAATGGTAGGCCTACGTATGTCAACTTTTGGTCCCAAATATGTGGAAGGTCATTTGGGGTCGTCGAGGTCAATTAGGCAGCTACGAGAAGTATTTCAGATTCGCGCTTTCCAAAGCAGAGGAATGTGTCTTCATTTGCTGAGACGAACACAGCGCCCACGGGGCCGGGGGCACCCACACACAACTATACACCGGGAATGATGTAGGATTAGTAGGAGTGTAATAATAGCACCAGCACTGATTTAACGTTGCAGGGCTGTTACCACCCCTGAAAATAAATTACTTCGCCATAGCCCTCAGCAGCGTGATTAGTGAGTGTAATCGCACTGCTACTAATTGGGTGAATAGTTCATTGTGTTTGCAAATTGATTGAAACGTTCAGAGCGAACATTAAAGTAATTAGTTAGGAGGAATACGACGTGCTCTAACTTCGTTCTTCTTTATGTATAAGCAACACGTTTGCAAGTATAATGACCCTGGGGGATCACAAATATCATTTGGGGTGGTTTTGATGAGTGTGTGACTTCCGAGTGATTTAATTAACCTTGGTAATAATCACATACAAAGAGTACGTCGACAATTGAACGTGACCAACAATAGCAACTCAATACCGGAACAAATTTCGGACAAATTAGCATTACCACCGAAGAGTGAATTAATATTCTTTTTACCTACAGAATGTTCCATCTCTCAAAATTTATTGTTCACCTTCCAATCCTATTCTGGAAGCAGGCAAATTGACGGAAAATGGAAGGCTTCGATGACCTGCAGGTAGGAGAGATTAACCATTTGATATGACAATATAAAAAAAAGTAATTAATTTATCGCAATGCGCATTGCCGATTGTATGCGTATAGAAGAGGTGTCATATGGGGTTGAGTCGTGTTATCGACTTGTACCGCAATCGATCTAGTGTGCAACTGTGCGCTGAATCGATAGCAGCATTCCGATGTAAGTGGAAGTAGGGCACGGTATTACAACAGCTAGTGAACTTGGGCGTTGGGGTCTATCATCAGATAATAAGATGGTTCCTCCTAATGGAAAGCGATAGCGCAGAGCAATGTGGGTAAATTCGGCGATAACTGTCCAAAAATGTAACAATGTGTAACATTTTTTTTATCATACAGATCGAAGAATTATGACTTTTGCGTTAGTACTGATACTCCAAAATTATTCTAGGAGGAACTTCGAGTCCTGTACCGATGTGGATTGTATTTGAGGGGAAGAGAGAAGGGAAGGGCGAAGGCTTGGACTGTGATAGCGCTTTCAATAGTGGGGAGTACAGTTTGATACAAAGTTACTTTGGAGCTTCCGAAAAACGGACGTTTAGAGGCTACAATCCTGTTTTTCCCTAGATGGAAACTATTGGTATATTAAATCAACGATCCGAAGAGATTCAGTGGTAAAGTAGTTGCGGTGAGCGTATGTTTTCAATCGTATGGAAGGTACAATGAGTCACGAATAGTTGTTTTTCAAAATTTACAGACTGTTTCTGTGTGTCCCATTGATCGTTCCACCAAAAAATCAGTTTAATTCATGTTTGTACTTTACGAGTATGACCAAGTAGTTTACAAATATTACACTGGCTAGAATTACCGCACCGTTGATACTCTAGTAAGAACCGAAGGGCAGTAGCGCGTTTTCTATATTCCACACACTAACAAACGTTGTGCCCAAATCTGGCTTTAGGAAAACAGACGCGCAAAGGGAGCGTCCTTTTTGTACAGATTCTCCACAATCAGTAGACGCGCGCGGCAAAACGTCGAGACGCTACGCCACTTTCGCGCCAGTGCGTGTTTTGTGGGTGCAATGTTCAGTAATCTTTTGGACGAGCATGTGGTTTATAGGAGTTCACAGCACAATCAGACAAATCCCACGTGACGTTACGAGGGTCTCTCTGCACAGTACAAATTTCAATTGTTACTGTCATCGAAGTCAGTTTCTGGCTATTTTCACGGGCCATTTGCACTTTTGATCAACATTGAGAAATTATGAAAAGTGTTTTTTTGTGACATCGTACTTTGAGTACTGAAATACCCACTCCTCTCGGACCTATCAGACGAATGCCAGATAGGAGGAAACAACACAGGTCTACAAACAACTACCCAGAAGGTGTCAAGGTCCAATTTGACATGGTATGTTTCTGCTATTGGGTGAAACACTGAACATAATAAATAAGAATTATTGGTATATTTTATACAATACAGAAAGCAATCACGGCTTGCGCTGCATCTACTATCTGGGCATAACCATGTACATTATCATCGCATAGAAAAAAAGGACCTCCTATTAATATCAAGTATAGCCGGCAGAAACTTTTCTCTATTTTTGGTCCCATCTCATTTATTTTTCACTTCTCATACAACATAAAAACATACATTATCTCGACAGCATTATATTTACAGTAATTCCCGTTGGACACAGCAACATGCTTATTAGGAACCAATCAGGTAATGAAATAAGTAGGGGGTATGTTGAAAAGGCTTTTTGGCATACCGTTTTTTCGACGATTCATGTTTCCCAGCAATGTATCATTCTGTTTACGATGTTAATTTAATCTTATTATACAAAAACATTGGTGATATGTTGGTATGGTCCGGCTTCATTTACATGGATATATGTTATGTTTACAATGGAGGATGAAGAAATTCATTAGGTGGTTCGAAAGTAGATTATATCCAAATAGAAGTATCTTTTCGTTAGAAACAATTGTTTCCCAAAAAATCCAAACTAACAAGATAAATGAAGTTAGATACGATTGGCTATTCGAAAAGATGATCAATCGTTTCAATTTGATTCCCACAAAATTACAATTTGGTGTGGCTACTTTCTTTATATGAAAAGTCGGTGTTAGTCCCAAGAATACGATGGAGAAATTGATTGGAAATTAAAAAAGGAAAAATAATTGGGAATTGAGAAGTACTGAATTTTCGTCTCGGTCACAGCGATATAAGGTATTCTGAAAGCGAAAGACCAATCCTGGAATACTGGAAATGGGAGTCCCACTTGCTAGCATGCTCTTGGACGAATGGCGTTGACTTCAATAAGAGTGAATAAATGCATTGTGAGACACGATTAGCCGGCTGAATCTTGATAAACAGTTGGCTTCTATCCAAACAGAACACCCAACATGGATTTGGGCTCCATTTGAATAACAGCAAAATGATCTAATCCATTTAATGGTACCACTAACAGAGAAAATAACCAAAATTCGACCCTGGATTCATTGCCACTTGACAGCGCCTCCTATATATAGTTATCAATTTGCGACCACCTTCATGACGGCCGGTTTCAGTCCAAATCATTGTGTATCAAATAATTTCAGCTACACCCTCATTTGTCCTTGGGTTCTTCGCCAAACGCAGAAGCCTGGCGCCAATTTCGGTTGACAGGAACCATCTTGGTAAAGAGTTATATGTTTGAACGAGAATAGATATGGACAATTGCCAAATATGGACCTTGAATTCTGTTGCCAAATACTGCACTATGATATGCACTATGATGGGACTGCACTATGACGATGCGTCCTAACTTCTGTTCATTCGTCTCCATGTCTGATAAACTACTCCCGAACTGTACGTGCAATGAAAATTTATACCTTTTTATATTCGACAGTGGCAATAGTACTTTGACGCTACAGGAAAATAGCTGCGCTTACCTCCTTTGACGCATGGAGGATAAATGCTTTCCATGCTTCAGCCATACTGTTGCAGTATCTCCCACTATTTGCCTTATGTGATTAGTCAGGAAAACATTTCTGAAAAGGTAGAGGATGAATGCCCCGAGCCGGTCAAAACGTTTCCTGGCGTCAGAGATGTAAAGTTCAGTGAGTATGCAACCAGTTTCCTTCAAACTGGCACAGGTGAAAAGAAAGCATACTTAGAAAACCCCACATCTTCAACTTTGGGATTCAGGCAAATTACCTTGTTGAGTTTTTTTCAGGTAATTCGATCGCGACTAATGCTTCCAAGGTATGACGTTTTGAATTGACTTCATATGACATAGGTTCTCGAATTACTTCTCCTGACGTCACAAGGGGTATTGAGCAATAGCAAGTGCAGTATTTCCACATTTGTATGAAGTTCAGTCTGAGGTTTAGATGTCCTCAATATGATGAAAAGAAAGTATCAAAATACCATTGCGTTCATGTCCAATATACTTCAGGAAAGTTCAAAATATGCCGGCTTCTCTGATTCATAATAATACGATAATTGTTTATAGGTCCCCCAAAAAAAAAAGGTCCAGAGGGACAAAACTGACACGCACTGTGCGAACAGGTACAGAATTTTTTAATAACAGTGAAGGGGAAGTAACAATGTGATTGAAAGCTTGTATATTGAAAAAAAAACAGCTATTATAACAGGGCAGGACACATAATACCAGTATCCTGGTGGTTTCTATCTTCAAATAACTTGCATATTGGAAATAGAAGTTGAACATAACAGTTCCCCTTCCTCCCGCAAGAACAAATTCATATTCGTATTCAGAAAATTATTGGGTCAAGTCCTAGGAAAATCGTTGTATTGTACTTCGACATGTTCTGATATAGAACCCACTCATACCTTCCAATCTCAAAATTATGGAAAATCATTTTCAAAAATTGGTCCAGTTTCCTAGATTCTTGTGGTAATTTCGGCTGATTGCATGAAACCCAAAAAATTGTATGGGTGCCTTGTTACCCGTTTTACAGAATTGAAACTCATTCAGCAACTGGAAATAAGCAAATTTCAGGAAATAGTGGAGAATTAGTAAAATTGAAATAATTGCTTTACTTCCCTTTTCCCATCGTTAGACTATCCAGCATAAGCCCGCCATAGGGCACCATGGCCCCTCAATGGATAGTTCTCGTCAACAAATTGTTACCATAGCGACGTTGTTGAGGTAACCAGCAAAATTAAATATAGATTGAATGGCAAACTGACTAGAATATCTCATATGGCTCTCCGGGACCGATGAGACAATTATATATAACTGTGCCAAAAATGTTTTGTCTCCATGTATTGTTTCCAAAATTGACCTAAACAATGATACTCATTGTAGTCTAAAGTACGTTTCATTTGAATTCCAATCTCATTGAAGAAATAATTCCCTACAGTTAATTTTCAGTGAAGTTCATAACAAAAACAGAACATGTTTATAAAGCCCGACCTAAAATCCAGACAGTGTCAGACGAGTGTTTGGATAAAATCGGTTAAGTAATCACTGGATTCTACAACTACGTTTAATGCCAAATGAATGGAATATAGAAATTGTGTTATTGACGTCAAATTACTTAAATGTCATAATGAATAATAACTCAGGCCCTCCAGCTCGGAAGCAGATGTTTTTAATCATGTCGCCATAGTTTATAAGGATGCACTCCGGATGCTATTAGATATTTATCAAGTAGGACTTACCTAACCTGTTTGACAGTATTCGGTGAACAGTTGTTGGAAGAATCGTTGTGATACAGAACTTCTTCTCAATTTATTCATGGATTTCCACAAATACCATGGGTTTAATATCTTCTCTTAGTCCCATTCAGGACTTTTGTCCCCTAGACGAAGTCTTCAGCGAGTTTGCCGTGTCGTTTACCGTGTCAAATGGTGGCATCGGTCGAAAGGCCGCGTGGATTCTCAAAGGAGTAAAATCGAACAATGAATAGCCAATAACATGTGTCTGTCTACATGGTGAAAAAAGTTTATTCATGTTAGTGACATGCGACGAAAGGATAAATATAGAGCCCGACGTTTCTGCTTTTTAAATGTCAAATTCTGCTCATTCTGCTTTCTCCAGGGTTTCGCCCATTAGCTATATACCATAGGGTAATGGCTGCTGTTTTTGTTTTTTTAGCTGTGATATTTGAAAAAGAAAACTCCGAGCTCTATTCTAGATAAATACTGTAATTCGTCATTTCATGGAATGAAAAATTCACGAAATTTACGGATACGCAATTAAAATCAATTTGCAACAAGTTGCTTGAAGTACTGGCATAACCAAACGAGGTGCAAACAACTCCCAGTTAAAAGGATCTCAGAAAACGAAGGGCTACCGAGGGAATAGCTACTGCGATTTATTACACACGCGGGCAATTAACTATACCCACGCGCCATCTCCTGAATGGCCTTGATGACCGTGGTGAGTCCAGTAGAGGTTGTTCAGGGTCTTCAACCAAAGCAATGAACGGGTGTTATTCCTTTGAGTCTAAGTAGCCCATGCCGGCGTCATCGAGATGGTATTCTTCACGGGCTCACATCTAGAGATACCGATGCCTGAACACTTGAAAGGGGGGCCAAAATTACACTTAACGCGGTTGCTATAATGATTAAAATAAACACGAGAGGTGACTGCGTTGATCGTTGATAGGCAATGAAGGACGGGGGCAGGTGCGAGAAAATAAGATAACATCGAACTAATTTCAAGTTCAGAGGGAATCGCTGTAACAATCTATTAGAATAGTCGTTAGGGTGAGATGAACTCACGATCACTACACAACCAGGGGAAAACATGCCGCACACGCTTCGATCCCCTTTACTTACCAATATAATATATGTCCAGTTTGTTACAGCTTGGACATTGTTAAAAATGTTGAGCAAGAACTAAAGGCAGGTACTCATCAACCATATTTGATGGTAAGTCAATGGCGTATATTGGAATGGCATATGCCCAACGTTGAGGCCACCGAATGCCAGAATATTTGCCGAATCTTTTCAACCGGTTGTGGCTTTATTTATCCCTCCTCTGAACAATAAACACAAGCTGTTACTGTGTTGATCTGTAAATAGGCCTAAAGGAGAGATGCAAGAAGTGAGATAACATCGACCTCATTACAAATTCCAAAAACTAGACGGGTTAGCCAAGGTACGATATGAGCAGATGTGCAGGGTGTAACCAAGGCGCATCACACTCGTCTGGTATGAGATTTGATTTATTAATATGCGTATGAAATGAACAATTGAAGAATAACTAATATTTTATTCCTGGTATGTATTTGCTTCCTTCCTCAATAATTCCCACCTCAGATCAGTTCATCCATATTTAAATGACTCAATCGACACAACAATTACGCGAGAACAGTTGCTCTGATCACTTGTAGAATTTGTGACCAGGACCTATTACATTTGTAAAAAAAATAACAGTAATTTGACAAACTCATATCAATATTTGTGAAATTATCGTCTAAAATGCAGTTGCTATAGTATATGCAACTAGCATCGGACCTATGTGGGGATGACGTAATATTTCATTCAGGGATAGGCTTCCAATTTATATAAGTGGTGTCGGCATGACTATGTAAAGATGACGCAATATTTAATTCAGGGATAGGCTTCCTAGTTATATAGAGTGGTTTGTGTCCTGCACAATTTCCAATACTTCTCCACCCGAATTTCACTCTACAAACACACCTTCTCCCTCTACTTCTGTCGGTTTTGTCCATGTCCTTCATCCTCCCCTCCCCTTTTCGCATTTTCTATTAACTCATTCCAGTAATGGATAAGGTGCAGATTACTGATGATCCCGTTCCGTGACATAAATACATCTGGAAGATTACGAACAGGAATGGTGTGTAGAAGCATAGATTAGATGACCTGGTTAGTGCTACCTGCAGGAGAAAAATAAAGTATCCTCGTGTCTCATACATCGTTTCATTGTCTCCAAAGCTTTTTCACGACCGTAAATTGCCGCGATCTTCAAGTGTTCAGTCTAGTTAATGACACTGACGACAGACCGAATCCACGTCTTCGCCATCATTGGTGAGCTATAAAAACTACCTGTATGTCTTTTCTATGCATGCTTTTATATGACTGCAGTTTTGTTGTCACTCCGGTTGTAAACAACGATGAGAAATCCGCAGTAACAGTGATGTGGTGGCGGGGTAGAGCCGAAGGGTTCCGGTGCCTATAGACATGCGTTAGATCCCTGATTCAAATCGAATTTGTGACATGAACTCTGCTATCGGCAATGTCCAGAAGAGTCCAGCGCAAGGCAGAAAAACGTAGCAATAAACTGCCGAACAAAAATGTTACCTAGTGAATGAGAACGAAAGAGAAGCAGGATGTGCTTAACAATGTGAAACAACTCACTTCAGAAGCAGAAGCTTCTAATATGTCTGGGGGTGGAATTCTGCAGACTGGTGAAGAAATGTATTACACGCGCAACAGCAAAATGCAGAAAATGAAGGAGAAAAAAAAAACAGCAAAATGGTACCAGCGTCATCTGGCTTATATAAATGTGCACCATTTTACCCTGTGAAAGACTAACTGCTCATTGTCCCATCAATTTGATGTAGAAGCCTTCAATGATGTTGCCAGCCCCGTTCCACGTCTGGTGGAAAATCGCTAATACCTCACTACATTAGTAGCGCAATAATCGCAGTGGTTATGTTGACAAGTCTCTCCTTTCTGGGGCTACCCTGTATAATTCCGGGGGGGGGGGGGGGGTGGTGACATTCACAACGCCATTTTACATCTCCGCTATTTTGATATGTTTCGTATAAAACTCACCTTGCCACTCCGGGAATCCCTCCGAATGTTTTCCTTTCCCTCCATCTCTTTTCATTTCCAGGTAAATTCTCTTGTATCTCTCTTCTTCTCTCCCTTGTCTTCTCCCCTCTTTTTTTCTTTCTCATTTCTTTTTCTCTATAATGCTCTCGTCCTTTCGTTATATTTCACTGTTTCATTTTGTTTTTACTTTCCCTCTCCCTACTCCCTGATTTCCCTCCTCTTTCTCTCCCCTTACTTTTGACATGCCCCTTCAATCCCTCTCTTCGTTTCAACTTTCTCCTCTTTTCATCTCTAGGTAAATTTCTAACTCTCTCCTTCGTTCCGATTTTTTCTCCCCCCCACCCCCCCCCCCGCCACCCCCGTTCCAGTCCTTCTTTTTCTCCCTTTTCCCTTCTTTCCTCTACTCCTTTGACCTGTTGTTGTCCTTTTTCTCGTCCCTGTTTCATTTTGGTTGTATTTTCTTTCCCTCTTGCTCTTCCTCTTTTCGGACATTTTTCCTCCCCATTCTTTGTTTGCCCTTCCGGATTCCCCTCCTATCCTATAAATTCTAGCTCTCTTCTCCTTTCCCTCATTTTCTTACCGAGGCTCCCTTTTTTGTTTTGTTTTACTTTTCTTCCTCTTCTTTCCTCTCTCCCTCTTTCTCTTTTCCTTCCCCCCCCCCCCCCCTTCCCCTTCAACATTTTCCCCACCAGTTTTCGTTCCGGATGAGTGCCCCGTCCACCCGCCTGCCCGCTGGCCACGCTACTGCTGTTTGCGAACTTAAGGAACTATTGAAGATGGTTTGTGACGCATTGATGGGTGTTGGTTGATTGTTAATTGGAAAAAATATGTTTAGGTTATCAACGGGAAACAGGACCACATGGGCAGGCGTACTATATTGAATGTTGAAAACGTGTCAGCAATTGATTATGACAACGCATTGGATGCATAAATGTTCACTTTACCTCCGTTAGATGTTGTACGTACACTCTCATAGTTAGAACCTTCTTAGGGTTCCACCCCACCAATGAGAGAGCTGTGATTGAAAACATCATTTATAATCGCGGAACCTCCAATAGCAGCCAGTGGATGCAATCAAACGCGTTCGAAATGTCCTTACTAACATTACTGAACTTTCACCTGTAATGATAACGTAAACATTAAGCGCTCACACACAAGCCCAATTCGCCGGTACAGGAGAATGATAACGATGTTTTAAATACAGGCGGACCGATCAGTTAGCGATAAGCTATTCTATAAACTTGAAAATTGTTGACCAATCAAGAGATCGTTCACATTCGACGTCATAGTTTATTCGCTGTTATTGTCGGTTTTTATTGCTATAGTATGACCGCTCCCATCTCATCGCTATCGTTACAGTGTGACTGGGGCTTTAATCGATCGTGTTGAACCTACTGCCAAACTTGTTGATCGTTCCAAGTACTCCAGGTAGAAACCCCTAAATTCCCCAAACTCTTTATAGTTACTGGGTAGGTTTTCGGCATTCATTTCATGGACTAAATGACGGGAGCTCCGGACCCAGTATTGTGGTCCCTTTGCTAAGAGTCAGTTACACGAATCGAAATGATAGATAACTCAGTGATGACGACATGCTCGTGACTGGATAAAAAGTTTAGGTTAACAATTAACAATAGCTATGTTTTCTACCGAGAGGAAGGACACATTGATTATAGCTTTCGGACAGAGCAGAATTTATTCGTGCTCACATTCTCTAAGGTAAAATCCCAATCAACTGTTTTCGGATTGCCCTCGACGTTTGGATTCGTGTTTGGTTTTATTGAAGCGTTATAATCTCCATCGGATAGATTAGATTTGAATAGTTAATAAACGGAAACGTAATTCTGTCTTAATTATTTTCGTCAATTATTGGTCACTTCGACTTGACTTTGACTCTCCAATCTGACAAGACTTTTCGTATCTGTACATCTTCGTCAAATGCCAACGGCATCCAGTCTTGTTTGAATCTGCATTTCTATGATTGGTATACAATCAAGAACCTCTAATTGGACATTCAAAGAATAGGTGCACAATCAGTCTCCGTTTATTTTTATTTTAGATAACTACATATTTCCTGTCATCCTTGGAACTGGATGACGACTTTATTTAGTCAGGTCCAAATAAGAGAGTCCATGCCAAAACAGTCTCAGCATATCTGCTTTGATGATATCATCTACGATGATAGTTTTATGACAACTCCAAAGAACAGCGAACTGTAATTAGGCTACCTTCTGACAGTGCCCCGAACATGTGTCGACCAAATTGCGTAAAGATTCGCTACTGCCAATACGGATACATCCATGACACATCACGAAAAAACAAGATAAATTATTACGAGTTCAGCCTAATGTTTAGAATACACAACATGGCCTTTCATATACAAATTGGAATATCGTGTGTATTGTGCGTGTTTGAAGTTTGAGCTT
Source organism: Sclerodactyla briareus (assembly GCA_026419785.1). Classification (NCBI taxonomy): domain Eukaryota; kingdom Metazoa; phylum Echinodermata; class Holothuroidea; order Dendrochirotida; family Sclerodactylidae; genus Sclerodactyla; species Sclerodactyla briareus. The sequence continues at coordinate 78,030 of JAODTK010005331.1, read as the reverse complement.
GCTACGGTTGTTGAGAAGAAGACGCTTCACCGACGCTTCGCCCATATTCCCATTTGGAGTCGCTGATTGCGAAATTCGAAGCAGACCATGTCAGACATGAATAGGAACACATTTAAAACAATGCATGACATATGATTTAGTATTATGTTAACCGATGCCGCAACGCTCAGAGCAGAGTTAATTAGATTAGTTAGTTTATCAGGTGCAGGAACGCTGCATTCTTCAGCTTGGGTTATATAACAAACAGAAACTGGTTTATTCAAATCCAGTATCTTGATTATATGGAAATGTACTCACAGGTTAGATCAAACTTTGAATCGGTTGAGGGGTCTCTGCCGTATTGGGATCGTTTTGGGTTTTTCCACAAGAAAGGTAGGGAGGTAGCTAACTTGAAAAGCTAAAAAATGATTTGGGAACGGTTTTACGAAGTTAACCCGCTGTCATCTTACGGTAAACAAATCCCCACGCAAAACAGTATCAGGCAACACATATTTAAAAGCTCTAATTACTTGACATCCCCCAGACTATTGTAGTAAATCTAATTTGGCTTTTCAACATCGAGGAACATTCCTGATTGATACAAGCGGCAGTCACCTTAGTCTGCATCACGGAAGAGGTGAAAATGTATTTCTATGGTGGGGCCTTCTTGAACGACGCTGCCAGCACCTCTTTCAGTCTTCCCAAGTTTCGCATTGCGCCCTCCGGAGACCCCGATCATTTCAAATGGACCGGGAATACAATTCTGCCTGGTTGAAATTCGAGAACAAGGTAATGTTAGTCCATGAACCTCTGGTCCCCAGCCTAATGTTCGTTACATTTCATTTAACATTCCTCGATATACCTCTACTCTCTCAGGGGTAGTCCACTCAATATAACAATTACACAATATATGGTCGACATTCAACCGATTCACAGGTATACCTCACTTTTACGCTGGGTCATTTTTCTTTGTCTTGCGCTGGCGTGTGATTTGCATAACGAGTGATATGCGTTATGTCACGCCTGTGTGGTGACGTATGCTTGTTTTTTGTTCATGCCTGTGCTGTTGTGGCTGCGTACCCGTGGATGAAACCTACACAGTCGAACAATGACACAATCAAATTGCGCTGATTAGCTATTTTCTGTATTGTCTCTGTCATCGAATGAACAGACAATTATTTCCTACGGTGGGGACGAGTCCTGATAAGATCACTTAGCCAGTTAGTTGATCTGTACTGCGATCGTGCGAAACAAATCTGATGTTCAGTGTTTCGCATTAAAGAGAGAATCGGAATCAGTAAGGGCTACAATCGGGTTTGTTTGATCAAAAGAATGAATTGGACGCCGAATCAAAACCGTAGAGCAGTTATGTCTGCCAATTCATCCATGTGGATAGTCCTGCAACTTTTTTCTGCATTTTCTTTTCCATATGCACAGCAACGTCCAGACAAAGATATTCGGGGTAAGGGGGGGGGGAACTGGAATCGTATACAGGGTATTGCACGTGGAGACGTCCATCGCAATATTGCTACGTAGTGTTTATATCACAAAGTCATTGGAGGCCCGATAGCAGGAAAACGGTAGTCTTTGAAAATGTCTCTTTACTTCCCAATTCCTTGTGGAAGTTGTCTTGATGAGAAACAAGCGCAATGTAGTATTGACGCAAATCCTCGTTCTTCCCTTCTCTTCCTTCTTCATTTTCCGTTTTTTTTTAGCCCCGATTTCCCAATTTGCGTTCTCGATCCTTTGTCCGAGGGGGGACCTACCCCATCTCCTTCCCCCTCCCCACTGGCTACGCCAGTGAGGGGCTGTGTCGGCCTGCTAAGAACTTACTTCTGGTGACAGCCTACATGTAGTACTATGTTCTTCATTATTCGATTATCGTCGCGCCATTAGTCACGTGCAACGTTTTACACGTACATTACTTTAGATTTATCCTCTAGATTATAAATGAACCTTGGCGTGACTGTAAAAACATTTCATGATTGGCCAATCGATGAGAAATCGCTCCGACCGATTATTCCAAAATTAGGATCAGGTTTAGGATCAGATTAAGGATTATGAATCGTTACAATGTGATTGTAGAAAGTCAAATGCATTGAGTAACGGCGCGACCGCTTTTCCTCCCCCCTGTTTCCTGATCAGGATCATGAAATCGTTATAGTGTGACAGGGCTGGCGGAACCGCAGGAATGCCAATAACCTCCCGGCGAGAAACACGTAAAAGGTGTCCATACCGCGCCAGGGCAATCCGACTGTAATGAAATGGGCGAGCTTCACTTTCACTTCTGCTAATAACTGCGTCAAAATTGTTACCATAGTCTTGCCCCCGAAAAGGTGTCGCTATTTCGGATCTGTTTTTTAGTTCCACAACAATCGCGACACTTATTTGGCTATTGTCTTTTTAACACTGTTAAGTCTAACCTAAACGTAATGTTACTCTGACCAACTGTCGAAACGTCTGATATTCGAGAAAAACATCGTTACAGTTGTATCCAGTAAATTACTTACTTAATGAAATGACGTCTCTGTGGTGAGGTTTGCATTTCCATATCTTTATTGCTGTTTATCGCTGCGTATAGAACAAGCAGCCGTAAACAAGCAGTTTACCATTTGCGTATGGATTTGCGTCTGTTGTAGTTTTGGCCGCGGTGTTGATACGCGGGACAAAAGTTACATAGAGCTACCGTCATAAACCTTTTTTTTCATAGTCCAATGATTCGATGAACCTATGTTCATAGTCCAATAGTTCGAACCATCTTATTGCTGCTTAACGCTGCGATAGAACAGGCAGAGTTTACAAGTCAATTTACCATTCGATATGCGATTTGGGTCTGATGGACGGGTCCTGGCCTGCTGTGTGATACGTGTGACTTTTACTGTTAGGGCTACGTCTCATTAATCTCTCTTCATAGTCCAATAGTTAGAAATTACACGATTGCGCGATCGTGATTATGCCCTAAAACTCACAATTACATTGTTCTCTCCTAACTCTGATTGGAACTCCATTTTTCTGTCATGTCAATAATGAATTGGGATATTCGATTGAAATAAAATTCCCCGATGATTCATACCCAATTTCCATCACTCTTTTCCAATAAGTCAACACACTGACAGCAAAACGCCACAAGACTCAGCTGCAAGAGAGATGGCTACAGCGTCCAGACGCTGGTAAAACGAAGGATGGCATCATGAACTCAATTAAACAACAGAATAGGTTGTTCAAAGGCGACTTCTCTGAATCTCCCATCAAGGTTATCATCTTAGGGCATTGCGAACGCTGTGATGAAAAGGTCACTGACAGCCAGACTGAAGATTGTGTCGTTAGTAGTGTCCTCATAGATCTATGTTTCAAAACTACAGTAATACCATCAGGTTCCCAACCATACCCACGACGATTACAAGTATGGACATCAACGAAGGAATTGTGTGTTAAATAGCTGGGATCTGTGTTAGGTCCTTATACTCCTGGTAGAAGTCCCACCCACTAGTATTTACTGGTGGTGCCGTACCTTCCAACATCTCCGAAACAGATACAGTCCGTCGGTAGCCATTTTATACGAATGTGAAGGCCAAATAGTTCGATGGCGAACAGGATAAGTTAAAATCTGCATCCACAGCAATAGGATAGCCTCACATGTGTTGACTGCAGCGTAGAAGAAGAAATTTAACTAGACATGCAGTTATAAGTTCATTCCTTCTCTTCCTTTGCGCATGATATTAACACTAGCATAATTGTAAAACGACCTAAGCTCGAATGAGAATAAATGTACATACTTCATAGGAATTTGTCAAATGTTCCTATATCATGAACCTACAGAACTGTTGATTGGAGTTTTCTTCACTCAACTGTAAACGCGCGGAAATTAATTCTAACTGGAAGAATTCACACCCTGCGAACATCCAGCTCAATTCTTTCCATATGAATTCATAAATATTGAACGCACGTCTGTCGTAGATTAGTACTTGCCGTACTGTTAGCACCATGTAGTGATCAAGAGAAAATCATCCTGGATGAACAGCGTACAGAACTTTAATAATTGTTTCGTGCATCCGTGCAGCTAATCGTCACCACGCGCTCTCGAACGAAGCTCTGAAATTTTCCCACGCCAGACTACCGTTTATAAAGAGAGGTTCCCGGCTAGACGCCATGCAGCCGTTTTATTTTGGCTAACATCAGATAAAACACATGAGTATTAGTAGAAGTAATGTTTCTATAAGCCTAACAAGCCTAAAGTTAGATGCTATAAAATGTTCGATGACCCGTTGTTGTGTGTGTAGAAACTGTACTCTGTTCTCAGTAGTAGTATTAGTAGTAGTAATAATTCCACAGTGATAAAGCGATTGTTAGTTTATGATATACGGTACTCGAATATATTAGGCTAGAAATGCATACATACTAGATTTTGTATATGTATCAGCTGTATCCATGATACCGATCACAGTTATAAGTGTAAACGTAATCGATATGTGCTAAACACAGTTCGCCAACTACAAAGACTCGATAACTAAAAAAGAATTCAATAAACGGATGGCATCCGACCGTGTGAATAGGAATGCATGTAGCCTTATAAGCTGATTACAACACGCACTGGTACACCAAACCAGCCTGTCCAACGGACTTTTTTATAGTTAGGGCAAAAATAAACCAGGTCTGTAGAGGGCGCTTAACCAAGCCTCGCAGGGTTCGCTGTTCCCCGTATTCATGTTATTTGAACGCTGGTGATGGTAACGAGGTTCCTTACTCACAGGATTCGATATTCCCATGAATATCGATGTTCACAGGGTTCAATTTTCCCAGGGTTCAATGTTCCAGGGTTCGATGTCGATGCTTCGGTAAAGCCGCGTTTCCATGCACGCGGGCGGGCGTCTAAAATCGCTATCGTTATTTTCAATGGAGCCGTTTCCATGCACGCGGGCGGGCGGGCGGGCTGGCGGGCGTTCGGGCGTTTTCTCGAATCGGTCATGTAGCGATTTTTTTTCCGCCCGCCCGCGTGTCCGCGTGGTATTTCGTAATCAATTCCCGGGGATTTCCTTCCCTGCAATCTTACCGGCTTGAAGCCGGATAATGGAGATAAAGGAGAATTGTAATGTTTCAAATATATTCCAACCACATTCATGACTGTTTCATATAACAATAGGTCGGAGATGGAGATTGTTGTACAGATTGGTCTATATTCACCGGCCGGACACCTACTTGAACACATATTTACATGTTTAAACCAATTGATATGTCAAGTATTCGCTAATTAAATCTTCAAAACCTGTCAATTGTGAAGTTTTAATAGTGGGGCCGTAATCGGTGACATTTAGAATAATGGTTTTCAGAAAATGAACACCGGGTGTTTAGGTTTAAACACTAGTATGCGTCCGGTGTTTGATAAATAATAATATAATAATAATAATAATAATAATAATAATAATAATAATAATAATAATAATAATAATAATAATAATAATAATAATAATATAATAATAACCAACAACACTAATAATAATAATAATAGTAGGCTAACATCGGTTCTTACTATAGCGCTTATATAAACACTAAAGTGAGAAGAGTGTGCGTTCCTGACTCGAGAAAACGCCCGCCCGCCCGCCCGCGTGCATTGAAACGGTATTCCAAAACGCCCGCCCGCCCGCCCGCGTGCATGGAAACGCAAGCTTAAGAGTTGAGGTAAAGTTAGGGGTTAGGTTAGCTGTTTTGGGTTAGGATTAACCACAAAACCTAATTCTAACCAGTTATTCTACCCTACAATATGGAACATCGAACTCTAAGGAAACTGGACCCTGGGAACATTGGGCCCTGGGAAAATTGGACCCTAGGAAAGGGATGCCTGTGAACATCGACCTTCGGGAACATCGAACCCTGGGAACAAAGTGAACAGCAAGAGGAGTGTCCCTCATAGTACAAAGTCTGCCAGATAACTAATGATCAAGCGTAAGCTCTGTATAATGTTTCAGACCGTGTTTCAGTGACGAACAGTACTATGGCGAGATATCATTTGAAAGTTCGTAGATAAAAGTAGCTCCTATTTGGACAGGGGTCAGCTCGAACGATTAATTCGTTTCATGTCTTGAGATCCGCTAACTTTCAGACTGTTTCACCGCCATGCGTCTAGGCTAGGAAACATTTACATTTTAATCACTCTGGTGCTTGGAATGAAATTGATACGATCGAGAATACTACATTTGTAAAAAGGCCACTAAACGGCCTGCAATGAACCACGATCATATGCATTCCAATGAACCAGTTATACTGCGTTGACAGTTGACGAGAGAGTGTTACCCCCTGGTAAGACCAGCGATACAACAACATTATTCGATACCAGATAGCTTGCTTGTTCACTGGTGCAGAGCTTATCACGAACATGACCTGATTTACGTTTTTGCGATAATAAATAATGTATACACATAATGGATGTTGAAAGGTGTCGTGAAGGTTACAGGGATTATCGGTCGGGGTCCCTTTTGAAGTAGTCCGACATAAATCGTTACGTTTTATCGCATGCAGCTGTGTGCTGCAGGCGCGCCGCAGGCGCACTCGGGGCTGCCAACTCCCATTAGCGCTAACAGGTACCTGGCTGGTATGGGCCCTTAGTGCATCAATGGTGAGTATTCGATGTGAGTGTCTGTGTCAGTTGAGTGCATGTCGCACGACGGCTACCTTATCGCGTAGGCGAGATGACGGCCCCAACCTCCTTCGGTTGCACGGCACATCGAAACTTAGCAGTAACCTTCGCGAACATTTGTTAAGGAACTATGCCGCACTCCCAGTGCGGTGGCCCAACCCCCGCGCGGCGCACGTGATGCAGTAGTTACAAATAGTTACTATTTCAAGTCCAAATTGAATTGGCAACCCTACTGTCTGAACAGTAACACGTACAAGGCAGTGACGAGTTCATGTGTGTATTTGTAGATTGGTCTAGCCATGCTGGGGTTGCAATGCTTGCGATGTTTGTGAAAAGACGGATCTCAAATATCACAAATTAATAATGGATCGATAAAAATATAATCGTCATCCATCCATCCTCTCGCACATTGCCGGTCATTTAATTGTTTCAATTCACATGAGAGCTCTAATCGTTTAGCTTGGTTGCGCAGCCATAACAGGTCTATTATTGCTACGGGATTTAATAATCGGTAAATCAATAGCATGGGCGTAAACAGGTGGGGACGAGGGGGACATGTCTCCCCACTTTCAAAAGTGGGGGATATTCATATCTTTGTCCCCCCACTTTTCGGACTGTATATAAAAAATAAAGGCACCTGCCGATTGAATCCTCTAAACTGATTCAATTTTTGTCTAACCAAACAATAATCGCGTTGGGAATTGTCTGAGTCCACTAAAAATAATTCCAGGTGCGGACCCCATGGAGTTGAAGATACGTGCGACTCAACAGAGCACAGTTTCACAACGCAGATGTAGCTTGTTCCCAGCGACCCCGCGACCTTGGCCTCCCTTTAGTGATTATGCAGGATCTTCAGTCACCCTCACTTTTGCTGCAATGCGGCTCGCCTGTTAGTGTCCTTCCCTTACAACTATTTCGGCCCGTTTATTTTTGGATGTATTCCTCGAATGCATTTTTCACGCGCATTACATCTTCAGACAACGCTTGGGGGCAGACTGCCCCCCCCTCACTATTTCTGAGATGAAAAATCGGACGCAATTCGCTTGGAAATTTGTGGGAAGGAAAAGGAAAAGTGGAAAAATGCACTGAATTTTCGCAGACTTTATCCAATCAAATGCCCGGAAAACATGCAATTTTTTTCGAGCACTCGGATCTTCCAATGACGGACTTGCGAAAAGAGGGTACAAATTTCTGCTTCCCAAATTGGAGGGTCCCGTACGCCTATGGCTTTTCCCTTCGAAACCAACCGAGATCGTTCGGTAGAGCCCCTGGATCTACGGAAACAAAGCCAGAGGAGAAGAAAAGGGAATAAAAATACATGTGTGATATTCAGTAAATCATCTTAGTATGCACAATGACAACTTTTTTTTTTGTTGTCTGCCTTTCACTCAAATCACACATGTAGATGGGTGCTATGAGCCTGGCAAGTGCCGTGTCAGGTCGATCTGGAGGGATATGGAAATCTAAAATTTTCCGGGTACGCTTTGCGCCAACCGAGGTGGATCTCGCTTCGCTGCGGGGGTCCTTGGCATTCGATGTGTCCACTCCCCACCTCCCCCTCCACTTTTCAGAACGGTCCGACGCCTCTGATCAATAGGCATTGTGCGCTTTGGAGCTAAAACATTCCTGGAACTACAAGTTTTCTCTAAAATGTAAATGTAGACCCAATAATTCGTGTCATTCAAGTAGAAAGCTTGATATGCAGCTCTGCCGATTGCTTATTTCTATTATATGAAGTGCCAGATTGGAGACCCTATTGGAGACTGCTATGGAGGGAAACCCCCCAAGACGCATACATATACCGCTAAGGATTGCAACTAGAACGTCCAAGGCAGTTAGTTAGGTAGTAGTTGTTATGTAGTAGTTAGTTAGTTAGTTAGTTAGTTAGTTAGTTAGTTTAGTAGCAGAGGCTCGTCCCAAAGGAAGTATCCAAAATCGCTCCTTCGTTATTTTCATTACGATTTTCCAGTTTTAAACCGATTTCAATCTAGGAGTAGATTGGAGAAAATTCTGTAAATCTCAAAACAAAACATATGTATCACTATCACTTTCGCTTATAAGGGTATCCCAATTACAAAATTGTTACGAATCAAGTTGAAAACCTTCCGCATCAGTTATAAGATTGAATATCATTCAACCAATTACTGATACTCGTCGTATATTGCTGATATATGTAGATGAACGGAAGAACGAAGAAAGTTAAATGTTATAGAGTACACCACAATAAGCCTACATGCAGCAAGAACCGGTGCAGAGCGGGTTATTAATTTTACCACTCATCTTAGGGTGTTATCAAGGGACTGCTCTGTGGCCGTGTCGTACCAGGTTAACCAAGCTGCCAGGGTCGTTTTAGTAACGCCGTACCCGAGGCGCAGATTAACAGTATTTATTTCGTGGTAAGCCTAGAAAGAATAGTCATTCGCGGAAACTACTTGGCCTCCGATTGGAAGGCGTCGCTGGTAGGTTCAGGAGACTTACTGTAGTAGCTAACCGACGATCAGCAATAACACTGTAGAGAAATGGTAGTATAAACAGTGGAAGCGCTTTGAGATCAGGTTCCCACTTGTATGGCGATATTAAAAAAAGAAAATCATATCATTATTATGAGGTAGCTATCCGGTGTTCGATTGAACAAGACGCCAAAAAACAAGTGTTTCAAAAACAATAACAGATCAAATAAATCTGAGAGCACAGGGCAAACATATGTGTGTTGGTTCTAATCTCATCCGTCTTGTTTTTGTTGTTTATGCCAGCTATCATGAAAATACCAGTTGTGATAGCATTTGTTTGCGATCGTTATTATCCTGGCGTTATACAGTTGATGCCCTAAAATTTAGGTGAGTTCGAGGTATACGTCCTAATTCCTAAGCATCTGGTTCGTCTTTGAGTTGTTAGCCTAGGGTTACTTTTCCACTCGGATGGTCATGTGGATCACCACAGCCGGAGGTTATCTTTTTGAAATAATTCGGATGAACCCGACCGGAGTGTGACCCCGACCCTACAACCTGCGAATCGAAGGGCTCCAACCACTCGACCGAATATACATCCAAAAATGCAATATTGTTCGTTGTGACTTCGATTGCAATCGTTTTCAGGCATGCATGGCTATCACTCGCCTAATCCATTGCAGCATGGCAGAAATATATTATTATTATTATACAAGGAACGTCGACAAAAATGATGTGCCTGCCTGGGACTGATAGGAGGAGAGTACTACTATAATCAGAGAAACACAGCTCCTGACAACTGCACGTTATATCTTCTCATCCACTGATAATTCTTTTTATTATTAATTATTTTATCGTATGAAATTCACTGGTATAATCCGCGTCATAAATATGCGCTAATGATTTTCGTAATTGGTCTACACCCCACTGAAGAGTTTTGAACCCCCCACATACCTCTGAGTTTATTTACTCCACACCCCGTCCATCTGCGCCGGCTTTAATAGATCAGTCAGTTAATGTGGTAATGGTCTCTGCTATCTCTATGTTACCACGGCAGAAAAATGATCCAGTACGAAAGCCAACATAAATGAAACAAACGCTCTACATAGTCTATGACTGATTGGATGAATTATGCAGGCTGTTTTATTTTGACAATTAGTATCCAATCGAAGATATTAATTTCCAGCCGATAAAGAGGCCGCAATGAGGTCCGCTCTTTCGTATCTGTCCGGACACGTGCAGGGACCACTGTCGTATAACTAGCTGAAACGGAAGCATATCCGTCTATTCAACTCAAGTTCAATTGTTGGATAGCACGCTATCATATGAGGTTATGCGGTCGGCTTTTAATCCGTTGAGGGTAGGAAGGATAGACAAAGCATTTTCCAAGTAGATTCGTTCTGGTAACTGAATCCTCGATTTTAGTCTAAATATATGTGTTAAAGCGCTATCCGCCTCAAGCATTATTCTGTTTTCATTATTCGCACATGCACAAACGACAATGATACCGACATCGTGAACAATAATTGCCACACAGGTGGACATTCCTTTATAAATTCGAAGAAACATTATCCTGCATCGAAAAACGGAAATCCATGTGCTTACTATGTCACTCGCCAAATTACTGGCCGAGTGAAGTTTACATAACTCTGGCTGTGCTGCATTTTCCATCATAACAATAATCATTACTGATTATTAAAAAAACTCAGCCGGGTACCACCGCTTCGCAAAGTTGCTCACTAGCACTGTAGTTCAATCTCGTGGATTCTAGAATAAGAATAAGTAATGTGTTAACTGAGGTTAAAGAGGTATTGTCGATCCGCGGAAATGTATTTCCGCGGGATTTGTGAAACAGTATTTCCGCGGGATTTGTGAAACAGTACTTCGATTGCCTACTATTTGTCCCCGTATACTGGCACGACTATCCGGCGGGCACCTAACTGTCACGTGACCTATGTGTGTTTATAATGCACTATATATGGCAATGACCGACTCATGATACTGACCGACTTATGATACACACACTATACCAGGTCAAGATCATTCAAAGTCAAGAGAAGCGAAAATGCCCATGAGCGCGAAATGAGGGATATTGGAAAAATAGGCGTGTAGGTTGAAGATATGGAGAGGTAGAGCCGTATTTATTGATGAATAGTTCAAGGTCAGCCTATGTCAGGAGTAAACATTCTGGAAAACAATCTTCTTACTATAATAACCGGAGAATGCAAAAAATTATCAAATTCAGATTATCAGGGAAAACCTCGTCATTTGAAATCAGCATGAAATTAGATGCGTTTGTCGCACAAATATGGAGGACAGGAGGGAACGATCCCATTGATTATGTCAGTCAAAGCTTTTAAAGTGCTTCATAGTGTTACCTGATATTCTATTTTAATATAGAAAAAATATATTGAAGGTAGTTAATAGCAGTCCTCAGATTTCGCGTTTACGCGAAATAGAATTATAATATCCTTCAGACCAATTTTATAATAACAGATTGTCCTTATTGCTGACATTTTTTTTAGCATGTCGATCATGAACACAGGAAGTCAATTGCTCTGTTAAAAAATACAATGAGCCTACAAGCGGTCTATGCCTATCATCTGAGGAAATTACCACGGGACTACTTCTGCGTCCCATGTCGGTCCACGTTAAAACCAAACTGCCAGTGCTGTTTTTGGAGCTCCGCGCCTCTTGTGCCGATTAACAGTAGTGACTTCGTGGTAGCCAATAATAAAACCAATAAGACCTACCAGGTCCCCAAATTGAAACGCGTCGCTGTTTGGTTCAGTGACCTTAACGGTGAGTTGATTGGCGTTCAGCTTTAATCACTATTGACTGAGATAAAGAGTGGCCCAGTTTTCGAGGTTCGATGCACACGAGGCCATGTCGAGACAGTTGAAACATCATATGTCTCCAAAAGGTTTGTTATTAACGGTTGTGTTTCTACTTGAGAAGGTCACTCGTGGCGTTCCACAGGGATCGGTTTTGGATCTATGTTTCTGAATTACATTAACGATATTGATTAATTCAGTGCATCCAGAGTGAAAAGGGGTGCAGCCGACAAAAAGTTTACCGCGAGGTTTCCTCGGACGACGATGTTAAAATTGTACAGAATGATCTTGACTGATTTCAAGTGGTCTTCTGATTGGCAGATGTTTCATGCTGGCAAGTGTTAAAGTAATGCATGTAGGTTCCAAAAATAGTAATGCCTCATTCAGTTTGACTGGCAGGATATTCAGTGGTGGACTCGGAAAAAGATCTGGGTGTGTGCTTCGAGGCTTCGCGAAACCTCTAAGCAGTGTGCTGAAGCTGCCAAGGAAAGGCAATGGATTCTTGGTTGAAAATCGGCATTTCACTTGGATGAGGATATAGTTAGACTCTTCAGCAATAGTGAGGGAACTCACTTGGAGTATCCTGTCTAAGTGTGGAACCCTTATTCCGTGAAAGATAAGCAGTTGATTGAAAATGTTCAGAGGGGACTACTAAATAATTAGTAGTCTGAGAATTTCCCGTACGAGGAATGACTCAGGCGTCTTGGGCTAATTTCAATGGCGCTGAGGCGGGTTCGGATGATTTGATCGGTCTTCAAAATTGTCCATAGATTGATGGTTGCATGCGATGATGCTTTGAGTTTTCCAATGTGGACTATACTCGTGGACACCCACCTCAAGCGTCGAGGTACTCGCTGTAGATGGATCTTCGAAACACTTCTTTTCACAGAGAGCCATCAACGAATGGAATAGCCTTCCGGAAAATGTTGTAATGTCTAGTAGTGTGAATGCCTTCAAGAACGCCTTCGATTTATCTTCAAAAATTGTGGGCGAAATATGTCGTTTCTGGGCTCTTTTGCTTTTGGGGGGTTGTGGTTTCAGACCCTTCCTCACTAACTAAACTAAACTAAAAACAGTTATCGAATAAGTGGCATCGAGCATGCGAAGAACCATTAACTTCTTCTATTCCCCTCTCTCTCTCTTTCCTCTATTTCCGTTATGGAAATCTTTCAAGTCGCAATGGTCTTGTGAATCACCATGACCATCGGCAGTATCCTTAAGCCTCCTGTATGACCAGTATCCATGCAGTACACCCTGACTGTGAGTCACATGCTCCAACAACACGACGGTACATCTGGAAATGCAATTATTTCGCATATGACTTAAATTTTGTCAGTTCTAGATATATCTGCTCACCAGTGCCACAGAAAATCATGAATTATATAAAGGGAAGAAATTGATACGTTGTTTAGTGGGTCTGACACAGTGAATGTAGGAAGAAAAACTCTTATGGGACAATGTTTGACACAAGTTGAGTTTGGATGACATAATTTTGGGCGAAATTTGACCGAAAAATTGTTCCAGTTCCCTCATGACCCAATTTTGTTTTAATGCGTCAGATTCAAGAACACTCCGCTCTGGGCAATTGCTTCTTTACGACTACTAACTAACTTCTTTCTTCCTTCATTGATAATTGAATCGCATGATATGAAAGATACTGGTTCTAGAATATAACCTCCTTCATTTACAAGTACACTGCAGTGTTCAGGTGTCAGCGCTAAGATATTGAACCTGGAGAGATTCGGTTCTTGGAATCAGAAAGTTTCCCATCAGCATAATGTCGATTTGAGCTGAAAAATTCCTGGGTGGAGGGATTTTCCTCCTACGAATATTCTATGGGTCGGGATTTCCCAAAAATAGTCAGAATCTGACTAGCCACACCTATAAGCGTGACTGATGCGTGATGATGTTCATAATTGTTGTATGCTCCACGGCGCGCGCATTCGATCAGTCAGACCTTCTCTGAGTTTATTCACTCTAGACCTGGACCAGCTGTAATCCATCAGTCAGCTAATGTTGTAATCGGTCTCCAGTATCCTCGTCAGATAACATGAACCAGCTACAAAAGCAACATAAATGAAAACAAACGATCACCATGAATGATCGAATGAATTAACAGATTATGTTAGCCGTTTCATTATTACGTCATACTATTCAGGAATTTAATTTTCCTTGCTGATTGTGAGGACAACTTATGGTCACTTCTCAGATTGGGTCGTAGTTTACGTTGATCGATCACTGTTGTAAAGCTAGCAGAGAGACAAGTCTCACGTATTCGTCTACTTCGCTGGACGCGTTTTGTCCAGTGGGAGAATACGCCGCGTATGAGAATTTTTAACCTTACCGAGAGGAGGGGTAGGCGAAGCTATATATTTGCTCGAGCGGACTCCCGGTGGACTGAAGCCTCGAATCACTGGCTAACATCAGAAATTGCCCTACTCGGTCCGGATAATAAAATAACGCACTACTTGCATGTGAAGTGATGTATTGTTTATCATTCAACATTCGTACTGACACAATTACCACAGCTGCTACCGAGTGCATGAACAGTAAACTGTAACAGGAGACAAGGCATTGCTATGTATTCCAAACCAGACAGCCAAAAAGCTAGCGCTTCCCTTGACTGATTCCTGATAACGTTGAACAAACAAGAACAGATGGGATGATGTACGAGTTTATTAAGGCCAACATGTATGTTTGTTTTTTTCATTTTCACACAAAATGACACCATCTCTAACAGAAACCAATAGGTTTTCTATAGCACATTACCAAATTTGATCCTCAATGGTCTAATCATTGTTGGTCTATCTTGTCATAATGTTAATATTAACATGAACACGAGTTTTTGTATTTCATCCAACAACCAAGTTTCAACTTGAATTGACCAAGCATTCTGGATCCATTGTCTTGATAGGATTTCCGAACTTTTACCATTGACATCAGGCTCGAAAACAGTAAGATCAAGGTACGCATCATGGGGAACGTACATACTAGGAATGAGCTTCATCCATCCATGCAACACACGATCATAGGGTTCTTGTACTCCTCAATGAGAATTTCCAAATTTCAGCTTGATGACAAACGGACTATACTTAAATCCGTTTTAACAAGGAATTCGGACTTTCATTCACGTCGGACACCTCAAATGATTGGACCTGCCACGAAACAATTAGGATCATGCATGGGAACACACCAAGTGTGAATGTCATTCATTCAGATGGGGTCGAGTTATCGTGTTTACGAGCCCATTCTCACAGACTACTCACCCACCAACGTGACTACATAGATTCCCCGACTTGCGTCGTGAAAAAAAAAAAAAAACATGACCCAAGTGATCAATCAATTTTCACAACACAATCAATTGTGTCCGGGGCCCATAAATTGTACTTATTCGCCAATAGGAAGTGTTGAGCTTTACGGCTGCTTGTTTACATCCATGGTGTGTTCACCTAACCTAGAGTTAATGATACAGAGCCCCTGGTGTGCTGCATGTATAAAAGAACAGCACATCGCGATAGTTCATCACCATTACAGGGTGGTACTCGATGGGTTTGTGCTCTATTTCTGGACGTGTTCGATACAGTCTAGGCGAGCCATGAACGAGTGACCCAACTGGAATGCTGTGATGACTACGCTGGGAATACAACTGATGTAATTAATTATGCACTCAAATAGATCTAGTCGTCGTCTGCGACCGGTGTTACAGTGGCTAATGTAACATTTATAAGCCTAACTAACCTACGGTTCCCTATCATGATATGTATGCGGGTTGTATGATGAGGGTATTCATTGAATCACATCATCAAACGATGTACAACGACGGTATAGTTTAATTAAGGAAAAGGGGGGGGGGGATAGTTGAAAGGCGAATGGTCATGTGAATATGACTTGACTTTCAGGACTTTCCCTATTTATTTTTTTATGGTAGCCAACCCCCCCATACTGAATTTCAACCCATCCGAGTGCGCCGATAGTCACATTCAGCTATTGCAAAATTAGTCTCGTGACATCACGGGGTGGGGGGAAACTGCGTGATTTCCATGTAATACCAACTCAATGTGAAACATAGCTGAGATCCGAATGACAAACCATAGCAAAATCGTTCACCGAGAACTATTACAGAAATAACCTCATCCATTTCTTAGTAACTCCTGTTTTCATATTTCTGATGTCATGGTTGCAAAAATGTAGGCATTTACTGTGTAAAGTCTATGGGCGGGGCCCTCGCATTATTCCCCCTTTACTCATAGATTCCTAAAAAATCCTCGAAATGAATTGGAATAACTCGACAAGACAACATGCTAGAACTTCTCCCAAATTTGGGGTGTGGTTCTCCGAAATGTCCTGTGCTAGTTTGAAAGAATCCGTTACATGACTATATGACTTTAACGGCATTCTTATATTAAGAGATAGCCATCACATTTCCCTTGAGGTTTTCAGGGGCGCATGATTTAACATCACGTATTGCTTCATGGGCATGGCAAACCTTTCGAAAATATTTCCACGATCACTAGCGCTTCCTATTTCTCACCTCTCGAACTGTCTCGCTCCAGTGAACGGATTTTGGGTAATAACAGTCGGACCAAGACCATAAGGACATTTTGACGAGCGAGTTGGACAAGCATCCAACTGCTAACTCACAATGGACATTCTTTTATGTCGTTTGACAATACGACGAAGAAAATTTGCAGAGGGCCACTAGGTTCTGGTGGGTATTTCACAGTTGTTGAATTCTTTTGAGATTCGTGTGAACCCATGCCACTACTAACAAACCGCTTCATCTGTTCTCTAGTCGTACCTTTCAGATAACATGCGCCGATATAACTGTACACGGTTTCGCAGTTTACCCTGATCCTCAAATATCTTCATAATTAGAACGGACTTTTCTTTTCCAGCGATCTGTCTTCCTTTTCACTAAACTAAACTTCTGCATCTCCCCCCTGCTATAAACCTTCATGTCCCTAGTCCTGAGACACTTTTTCCATTCATTACCTGCGACTGGGCAACAAGGTTTTTGCATTTCCTGGATCCCGATTCATTCAGTATACTCATTTGAAAGGCTTTAAACAAATAATTAAGTCTAGTCTTCGGGCAGCGTTAGCCACCAGTGTTCATTACGAAACCAGTTGTGGTCGTATTTACCCCGTAGCCTAATGGGTCGATGTTTGAACTTCTGGTGCAGGTAAGAGCGATGGAAACAGCGGTGAAAACTCAAACTCATGCAGGAGACGAGGGGGGTGACGGAACTCGAAGGTAATTGACAGTAGGTGGTTTACAGAGATAACAAGGTGGATTTTTTTTAATGCTCATTAACGCAATAGTTTTAGCCAACCTCGCGTCTGACGGAGGCGCTCGCTTGATGTTCCCTGTTGATTTGCACTCGATACGAATGAAACACAAATATAGAACATAAGTAAGTACATAACACGCAAGCAGTTCTTGAAAATATTGTTATAGAAAAAAAGAGTGTTAAACCTGTTAGACAATCTCAAACCAGGTTGATGTGTATCGATGGAAGTGAGGAAACGTACATCGGTTGTCGTTTCGACTAGATTGATCGGCCGATATATACTTCACAAAAAAGGTACCATTCCTACAGTTATAGAGGCCCACACATCTCGTAACACGCTACTGTATGAAAACGTACTCACACACACGTTGATAGTGATATAAAACGTTATGTTCCTTGACTAGGGGCGGATAACTATTCTCTCCAAACTCCATTCAACCCACATAGTGTGAGCTATCAGTCATTCGTTTTGAAACTACTGGAACTAATGACTAGACCTACAAATCGTGACCTTTCATTTGAGCCAGGAAGTGCTTTCTAATTAGGGACGGAGTATCATAATAAAATGGGTTAACATAATACAATCAGCCGGTGATCAATTATCACCTCTTCCTCTCACCGTTATAAATGTCATTATCCTTATGTTGTCTACGAGATTAAATGATGATAGAATAATGGGTTACCGGATAAATGAGTTGCAACGAAATAGAATTTATAACTAGAAAAGTGAATGAACGCAGGATTGGCGCCGTCATTCTTCTCTGGGCGACTGGAAGCAGAATAGTTGTTCCTGTTTCATGTAGAGGCAAATATCTCTCATACATGATGGTATCTAAACAAATCCAAACAGCCGCCTGTATACAATGGATGGACACACACATAAGTGAACGTTGACACGAACCGAAATACTCTTACCTAAAGTGTCTTGAAGTTGACTGTGTCTGGCCAAATTTGCCCCGCATCATGGTAATAGCCCGTGTTCATACTGACGATATCAATTTAATTAATATGTTTATACGCAATTATGAGATAATTATTTGGGCCTGGGCCAAAAGTTGCGTATCCTGTTCTAAATATTCATATCAACTCATGGAGCAGTTTGATTCACATTGGGTGATGATTCGAACGATGATTCAACAATATAAGTTGAGTCATTATTCGAGCTCGAACAGATATTATTACAGTCATTTGGTTGTCAGGAAGTGAGTGATGATGTATGTTGAATTCACGCATGTACCTGTACTCGATAGAAAACAATTAAGATGACAAACAGGTTCATTCTGAGCGCTACCATTTAGATTGTGAGAGTACATATAAAGAGCTCTCTCCACCACCCTGAGTTGTTTTTCAGTCGTATAATTGTTGACCGCCCGCCACTGTTGCAACTGCTACTCTACACAATATTGATAGCTAACATTCGAAATCACAATCAACAATCAGTTCTTGTATTCCCTCTAGTGCACATCGCGTGAGCGAGTCCGATCAGGCCTCATAAGCATAGTATAACGTTCAATATTTGAAAGCATTTTTCAGTACAATATACCCTTGATGCAGTATCAGGATATTCCAACCTAATATGTCTGTGATGGGGACGTCCCCTTTGGTATTTCACATAGTAGCCCAATGTGCCCTGTTAATGAACTTTGACCATAAATTGCTGAAGATGCCATATGTACAACTAGTCGATAACACTGGACAAGTACCATAGTATTCATCCTAATCTGTAGAGGCATTTCTTTCTATCTTTTTCACATACAATATGCCAATTCATTGAACTTTGACCCTAAATTCTCGACCACTCATTAGGTACCAGGAGACAGTATAACACTGACAATGCATCATAGAAATTCAAGCCAATCTGTAGGAGAAGAAGCATTTTGCATATTTAGGTTAATGGCATATGATGTCCTAGGGATTAATTGACATTGTGTCCAAGTTCGATTAACATTCGTCAAAGACTGAACATTGGAGAGCCCGAAAGAGCCAAGTTCACAGACTGTACAGATACTATAGAGCTGATAATCAGTGATGTTTCACCGTCATCTCCATATCCAGTTATATCACCACTCCATACCACGTATTTTCAGATTGCTCGATATACTTGCTAGGAAGCAACGGTTCAGCCACAAAAAAATTACGGTTTTTCTAACTCACTCAGTTCCAAGAAAAAGGATTTCACGCACAAAGTAGGTTTAAGGACATTCTTTGCGCCAGCGGCGTTCATGCATGAACCACATGTTGCTTGTAGGTCACACCTCATCAGTCGTGCCGCCTTAAAACACAGCCAGCACCCTGCCTACTCGTCAAGCCTGCTGGTGGCAACTGCTGCCTCCTCCTACCTGACACGATCAGCATAGCGGAAACAAAATAAGCTGAGGAGATAATTATATAATAATAAAAATAAATCAGGAATAATACCATCACCTCGACGAAGCCAATTAAAATTGGGTATGCTATATTACTCGGTGGGAGCGAAACCGAGGGTCTATAAGCATAATAAATTGAATCAATAGGAGCGAATGGCTTGAAGGCGATGATGCAATGTTAACTAGAAGGAGAAATTACCAAAACTTTTGGTCTAGTATATACGAACTGTATTCCTCAGGGACAGTCCGATTAAATGTGTAAAAACCATCCAAAGTGAACACAAAGAATGACATTAACTTAAATATAGATAGGGAATGAACCCACTGATTGTTTGTCAAATATCCATTACAATAAATGCCATGTTATAGCTACATATACAGGTGCAAAAATTATAGAACAAGAGTTGCGTGACCCCATCGACATTCCTAATTTGGGAAACTATTCAGTCATTCCAAATTTAAAATATTTTGCAATAATATGGCATAAATATGTCATTGAGCGGGAAGCTAGGCATGGGAAAGCGAACTAGTTATCTTTTAGCGGAATGGGGTGGACTATAAATATGGACCCGCAACAGAGACACATGTCAGACACAGCCCGCGACGCTAGCGCCCTAGTCTGTCACATCCAATCGTACCTCCTTGCCGGTATACCCCTCCCCTCTTTCTGACTTCGAGCATTATTCACCTGCGTCTCGAAACACGATCCCGTTATCAACCCAAGTTCCTTTTTCCTACCATCGTTGCTGAGGTTAATCTCGATATTGTCCATGGAAGTCATTGTTTTGGTCGTACTGCTCGCTGTCAACAGCCCGCGAGGTGAATGGGTCCGTGATAAGTACCTACGGAGGAATGCAGGGTCGATGCGCTCTGTCTCAGAAAATTTGATAGCCACAATACAATGCCACCAGCGAATCAGTAAATCCCTTCTAAAACAGTGCGCAATCAGCTGCTGTTGAGGAGAACTAAATGCTATAATATTATCTCATAATAACATTTTGAGGCCTTAAGGCAGTAAGGAGTAACTCGTGATTGAGGTGCGCTACAGTTTGTATAGCCCCTCCGGACTGTGTTGTCAATTTTCATTTTCTCTCGAGGAAAGTAGCACGCCACCAGGAGCTGGATCGAATATGCACTTATCTGAAAGTACACATTCAACAGTGCAACATGTGCAAATTTAGAATCTGTTCTGTATTTTCGCATTTTCGTTTCCAATGATTCCCTGCCGGTTGGGGAAATGGGATGACAGTATGTTAAAAACATATCCGCTGACCTGAAGCCCCTTCAGCTCGAAATTGACAGGTCAGGGTATGGTAATCCGGAGATGTTAAGATGGATTGAACTGGTTGCTAGCTTCAAAACAGTGGGTGGCTGTATACCTGGTGAAAAATTGCTCTGGGCTCATGAGGAGGGTGTAGTGGGCCTGTTTAGTGTGTACACCAATGGGGCTGGGTAATAGGCAGTGGTCACATCAATATACAGAGTAGGACCTGTAGGCTCCTCAAACTCCTTCATTTCAAGAAAATGTAGCCAAGGCTGATGAGATTACATTGTACGAATTAATGTTAATTATTGGCTGATGTCGAATATTTTTTTATGTTTGGGTTCAATTCCTGCTCGAAATGTGATTTTAGTACGATCAAGAATGTAGTAGTTAGGTTACGGGATGGCCCATTTCTAACCTTTTGTTGTTAATCAATGGCTTTGAGTCAGCTGACAGTCAGATGAATAACTATTTAACCATTCTGCCATTCAGGTTGAAACGCTCAGTGTAGGCATGTTTATCAGTCCGCATAATATCTTCGCTCCGAAACATAAGGAAACCCTCGCTGACCAATTTTTATTCCCTTACCAGTTAGGGCGACCTTAGATATCACGTCAGGGAATAAATACGTGTTTCAACTTTTGAAACGAGTTTATCCCAGGAACTGAAGACTACCCACAGCCGTGAGGATTTTCATGTATCGCCGACGAAAATAACCGATTTCTCTCCCCCGAATTTCAAACACATAGAGTACCTCTCAGTGGATAGTTCTTACATTCATAATTGTTACCATAGCAAATGTTCCTATGGATACCAGCAACATAAATTTAGGTGAAATGACAAACAGACTACGATATCTGTTCCGGCCCTCCGTTCCGTGACCGATGAGATAAAATATATAATCTGCAAGCTGGAAATAGGGATAAATGATCGAAATATGACGGAAATATTATCGTTCTCCTACAAATCTATATTGTAGTAACTTCAGGAGATTTCCAGCATAATTTCTGAGGGAACCTTATGTTTTGGTACTTAGCAATTCGATAGTTCTTTTGAATAAGTATGACCGAAAATTGAGCACTCCAAACTGGAGATATTTGAGGAAATCCATGATTTTTTTGTTTTAAAACGGACGGACTTCTAAACACACAGCGAGTGATTGGCACAATTGGTAGAGCGTCGGCCTTCCACCCGGGAGACAGAGGGTTCGATTCCCGGTCGGGTCATACCAAAGACTTGTTGTCTTCTCGCTGGGCGCTCAGCCACAGTAGGGTCGTAGGGTAGGCAATTTGCAAGTGGCCGTCTGCGTGTGATTACCACAGATAAGGTACCGCCAAAGAGGCATTGCCTCATTCCGTGTACCTGGTGAAAGTGATTCACAGCTGACAGTAAGGTAGAGTATCCAGGTCTGCACCCTTGCTGGGCCACTTAAATAGGATCGATCCTCTGCTCGGAAAGTTATACCATAAAATAGAAAAACACGCTCACAGGTCCCCTTCTGAGCGCTGTCCATCTGCCACTATGCTCATATCCTTACCATAGTGTCTACGTTAGTAAAGTTCAGGTTGATTTGAAATTATATAGGACGTCTTGATCCTCCCAGTAATTGTCTTTTTTCAATAACTAAAGTTGATAATTTTATCTGACATACGGTTTTAATTTACTTCATTTCGCAACAGTTTCTTACTCATTTCCTCTGGCAAGTGAGCTAGAGTAGGTAACTCGAGAGCTTGTTGTCGATTTTTATAACTTTTATCTTTCATGTCAGGACCAGTTTTGTTGCTCGTCTCTGTATATCCTAGGCGGCGGATTGAACCAAGGATTCTGGTTGCCTCATTACTATCCTCTATAGCCACACTCACGGTCAATAATCACACCAATGTCTTTCTCATCGGGTGACGGGGTCCATACTTGTGGCCACAGTTATAGAGTTGACAAGGATGTTCAGGTAAGCTCCTCTTACCGACAGCAAGCACTTTACTCTTCTTGGTGATATTTTCAGTGGCCAGTTTTCTAACCAGTCCGGGTAGCTCCTTAGATCTTCCGTATCATAGACAAACAAGTGATGGTCCTAACATCTTTGGTATCATCTGCAAATCGGTATCGGGACTGGGAACAAATCAGGGAGGAATTGCCCTACCCTTTGTCGTCTTTTTAGTAGGAAGATCTGGCCCTATTAATCACTTCATAATAATAAACTATAACAAATGGACAATGATGCGGGACTTCATCGAAGGCCTTCATGAAATAACGGTAGGGGAACCCCAGACCTCCACTATCCAAAATATTAGTCAACCTATTCAATACTGAAGTAAATGCAGAGTAGTTGACGTCCTGAGAGGTAACCAAATTGTTTTGGAGAACAATTGTAGACAATATGGTACCTAATATTTTTTCAAGGACTTTATAGAGGCTACAAGTAAGACTAATCGGTGTATCTTATTTGGGCTCGGAGACTCATTTATATATACTGTATTTCTGAAAGAGGTTCAGTAACTCTTTTCAAAATATCAATTCTACTCATAGTATGCAATAGTTCTCAAATAAAGGTATGTCCCCACAATCCTTCATTGATTGATTAAATTACCGAATCTACGCAAATTGTTTTAGGTTTTCATCATTTCATCACAAAATTGAAACGCGATTCCAACAAATGAATCATTAACCAAACGCATATGTACTGGCTTTTGTCATTACCTCAAACTTAAAAAGTGAGTCGATAAAATTGGAAAACGTATAGCAGAGAATACGTCGATCTATTCGGCTGCTCAGAACTCCGAGAAATCAGTTGTACACTAACTTATCACATTGCATTGCATAACAGCATTCCTTATATTTTAAACAGCCGAAGTAACTATTTATCATAATTGTACTCCAATTGTTTTGACTTCAAATGTAACTGTGTGAGCGTTCTCCTCATTCCTCTCAGAATTTTCTTCGAATACGAGTCCGCATTTTCACGTTCTAAAATGCCCTATTTCTCATCATATATACTTGGAACAACCTTGTCACATCGTCTGTATTCTCTTCATAATTTGTCATAGGCACAGGTTAAGCTACTCAATACCAAGGGCATACTTCCTGTCAGTTCCTGTCACAGAGGCCCGCAGTTAATATTCTAACTATATAATTGATGTAA
Organism: Sclerodactyla briareus; assembly: GCA_026419785.1. Classification (NCBI taxonomy): domain Eukaryota; kingdom Metazoa; phylum Echinodermata; class Holothuroidea; order Dendrochirotida; family Sclerodactylidae; genus Sclerodactyla; species Sclerodactyla briareus. Next base: position 54,080 of record JAODTK010005331.1, on the reverse strand, counting down.
ACATTCTTCTAATTACCCTTTTTTCTGATAATTAAACACATTATGATAATCTATGTTGTTAGACTATCTCCCGTATGTCCAGGCTTTGGGCAATGTTACATCCGTGACTTCACCTTCCTTCATTGTAGGTCTAAATTAACAACATAAAAAAAACATCATAGGACAGGTCGGGTGGGGTTGAAATCATTGTCATTGTCACTGAAGTGGCATTTCGAATTCGTTGAATTCGGGTTGGCCCGTTATGGTAACGCAGGCAAAGGCTATGCAGGGGTTTCAATTTACGCTTGTTAAAAATGATCAAGACTCTAACCACGAATAGATCCGCCATCACGAATTTCTTAATACAGTTATTCGCTAAAAATGAAATATTTTGAAATGACGGTAAATACGCAATTTATCGAGCCTTGTGTCAAACCCATAGGGATGTTGCGAGTTCTACATGGAGTCGTACCACATTTGATATTATGTTTTTAAATGTTTCATCAGCTTCCTTGAATATCCTCGTAGTGCGTGTTAGACTACATCAATTGAAAACCTTTAGTATTTCACACGAAATATGCTATGCATGTAGCCTGACGCATTGCTTCCCTGGGTATCCTGATAACGAAAGTTTTAGTTTCAGATCATAATTCTTGATTCATCCTTCAGTCCTTGCTGTTCCCACATTTTGACTGCGATAAATGAACATATTATTCCAGTGCGCTTTGAACGGATTTTCTCTCCTGAGATTGGGTCGGTGCATCAGTACGAGTTACGTGAAGAGGCTGACCTCTAGAATACCACAGGTGACTAATCTGCTTCGCTTGCCTAATCCGGGTCCGAATATCTCCGTATACTTTATATTCCTCCTGAATCATACCACACATTCAGCATGCAAAAGCGATCTTGAAGGGTGAAATGAGGTCTGGTGAGAGAGATAGGTATCATGTTGGCCTTTAATAAACGAACTCTATACTTACTGCACTGCAGGGCACATCGCAATAAAATCAGGATTAAAGGGACGGAAGGCACGGAAAACATTGTAAACGAGTTTTATTTAACATGAAAAAATAGGTGATGTATGGATGTTACGTCCTGACCCATTCACGACAGAATTGACTCGATTAACATCGAAGCAAAGACGAAATGCGCGATTCTCAGGATATGACGAGCACCTCTGGTATAGTATTCGTCCGTTTATATTTCATGATGGACGTTCCGAGCAGAGATACTGCATGTTATTATCAGCTGAGAATCCTCCACCAGGTACATGGAATATCTTCCGGTGATACTTTCAAATAGAAGGGTAATCACACGCCGACGGCAACCTTGTGCTGAGAGCAACAGGTTTCATTTTAGTCAAAAGCATGACCCCCGACAGGGATTCGAATCAATTTCTCGGGACGCTCCACCAACTGTGACGACCACTCGGTCATGGATATGACCTAGTTGCATCGCCAGCTTGACCGCAGATGACTCTCCAATATGAACCTTCGCTGAGTCGGCATCCACACCCTCGGAACGCCCATAGCATCTCTATACAAGTCGCTGTCAGCCACAGCATATTCTCTCTAATAATAATTATATAATAATAATAATAATAATAATAATAATAATATAATAATAATAATAATAATAATATCATCATCATCATCATCATCATCATCATCATCATCATCATCATCATCATCATCATCATCATCATCATAATAATACTCCAGACCTAATGATACTGATTATATAATCAGTTGATAGTAATAACAACAATAATGATAGTAATAATTGAAACTCCTAATATTTCTCCTAATAATAATAATATAATAATAATAATAATAATAATAATAATAATATAATAATAATAATAACGATGATGATGATGAGATGATGATGATGATGATGATGATGATGATAATAATAATAATATAATAATAATCCCGACGCATACAGATCTTCACCTGACGGAATCACGCTTTAACCTGATTATGAGAATCCATTCTTTACTCCTTTCGAATATATTTCGATATTCCTAATCATTATAACGACACGATTTTTGGGATGAAACACTGCCACCACGCGAAAATGATAATTTTCCTTGCAACTGCATCTATCACCATTTTATCAAAGTTATAGCCAAGCAACAGTAAAATGTTAGCCTAGAGCTAAAAGATATCTCTATTTTTACAATGTTCCAATATTTTGCATTAGCATATATATATATAATATATATATAATATATATATAATATATATATATATATATCTTTTTATGAGCTACCCGTTACACGAATATACAGGCTATGAATTATATACAAACGGGAACGAACAATGAAAATAGGTGGTAATAAAGTAGATTAAAAGCACTAATGTTTCTTAAAAGTCTCCAGCACGCATCTCAGAAGCATGGGCCGATCCACAGTTCAGTTTACAGACGAAGTACTTATGAAAGACGGACTCGAGTTTTTTTTCACCTTTTAATTCCGGCACTCGGTCAATTTTATTCAACTAGATCGAGTTACATTCTAGTAAATCGTAAAATGAAACTATCCTCTTCATTGCTTCCAAAACGTATATCTTTTTTCTAACTGTCGCGTCTTGTCAAGAAGTTGCAATGGTCTTAGGAACAATCCTTCAAGAAGTTCAAGTCAATACAGTATACCCCTATCATATTCGTCATTCTTTAAGAATATGAAATGTCATGAAATTCAGGAGACACGAGGGGAGTGAGACTACCCAAAGTTAGCGCCCAAGCCATTTACGCGAGCTATAATTCAACAATCATCGGAAGGCTGTCTGGGGATCGCTTTGGACATATAGCATGCAAGCTCAGTGAAACCACGACGCCAGTATAATTTGGGGGAGACCAGATTTAAGACACTGTTCAAGCTGATTGGAATGGGTGAGATATCGTTCATGATGAGCTATGCTATATTAAACTCTAAGACACCCGTGGGTTCTTAATCAGCGGCGTCGTTCAGTTGTTAGGGGATCTCCTCACACTTAAAACGGACCGGTACAAATACACAGGGGAAATGGTTTGTCACGCAAATCGGAGGCATATTATCCGTCATTTAGTAAAGAGTGCACCGATCTGCAAGAGCTGTTCTTATCATGTGTATCGCTTATGAGGTGTTAATAACAAAACAGGACAGGCATAGATTTGGCTACACGGCTTGCTCTAAATATATAAACATGTGTTTCAATATGTTCAAATAATTTCGAGGCTCTTGCTCCTGTTTCTGACCAGGGTTCTCGCCCTATGTGCGCATCTACCGCCCCAGTAGCCTCATGTTCCCAGCTTGCCCACTAACAAGTAGCGAATCACTACTAATCTACTATATCGTTCCAAACTGAATACAAGCAAACAATTCAATCGATCATACTTTATGCCTGATCCTTTCTTTGTCAGTTTCATCTCTTTGGTCCCGGAGGACATCAATATATCAAGCAACAGATACCGGTGCAGCTGTTGTGAAAGTTTTTTGTAACTCTTTTGGAGAGAATATAAACTCTGAGGTATGTTGTATCCCTCATTACGCATACTTTCGTAGGTCCTATACATTTGCAAAAATCACCAACCTGTTTCTGTTAATGTGATCCTTTCCATAACCGTCGAGAAACCTAAAGGTGTTATATATTTGTCGTATATTGCTGCGAGAAAATGAGCCAACTAAATTAATTGTTGCTTAAAGTGGAACGTACAGTTCCCGGAGAATGTGGGATTCTTCTTCAATCTTTGAGCAGCGTTCTCCGAGCAAGCTTCCACATCAAAGAAAAAAAACGCGTCGGTTTGAAGAATAATTAGGAGCTGGATAAGGTTTGTCAATTAATGAAGTTATAATGACATGTGTCAGACAGTCATAGGAGGTACAGACAGTACACATACAGCTATTTATCATGCCGATATAAAATTTCACAAATAGTACCCTAAAAGTCCTTTCTTATGTAATTATTAGGAATGTTCAATCACCAAATCGACTTTGGGTCGATTGTTTGAGACAGTGAAACCGAGACCCCCTGAGTATACCCAGGACAGCAATTAATGAAGGTAAAACACACAAAAAAGAACGAGAGGGGAACTTCAATTTAGGATTGAAGGACGACTGCTGGTTTAGATACAATTAGATGATTATGTAGTAGGGGATAGAAGAGAATATCTATAGATTCAATCCCCAGTTCAATACGTGTTCCTATGTGGCGTTATTTGCATTTAAAATTTGGTCCTTCATGCAGAGAAATTAGGGAGACTCTCTAATGCGCAACAACGCATACGTCACGTTGACCAGCTTTGGTATTTAGTTTCATTTATTAAATTACTCAACTTCAGCAAAGTTTTGCTGTCTTTCTCTCTCCAAAGTAAGCATCAACACCTACCACCCATTACAGCAATCCTCTCTCATAGAATAATTAACAACAACATATAAATAGCATTTATATAGCGCTAATACAGCGTTTCTAAGCGCCTTGCACAAAATTAAATCATATAATAAGTGGAACAAGTGGGTTTCAATGCCCGCTTGAATACCTGCAGAGTAGGAGAATGGCTCGCGAATCATTACTGGAATCTTGTTCCACAGAGCAGGGGCTGCAACAGAAAATGCACGTTTGCCATAACGAGACTAATTACTAAGTGGATTACTGTTGGTACATTTCAATGAAAAACGAGAATTTTGCAGGTTTTGTATGACATCTCTCATTATTACATGCTGGATGTTATTCGATTTTGCAAAATACACATGCGGACACTGTTACGGGATTTTTTTTTTTTTTTTTTTTTTTTTTTTTAAACGTCGTGTTTAGACTGGAGCATTTCCCTCCAGGCGATCATATTACCCTCTGTTTTTTATTAATCCTCAGTTGTGTAAGAAATGCGTTTTTTTTTCATTCATGTAAGTTTCAAAGCATCCCCGTAATTTCCTCGAATGTTTGTTCACATTTCCAAACCGGGACCAACATTAAACATTATAACCATCACGGAACGATATTTTCATCAAGGAACGGAGATTATCCTTTCCGTTATTAAAAAGTGCCGAGGATGTAGTGGAGGTTGTAACAGTAGTAATATACCCGATTTACTCGTTTATACAAGCTGCATATTTCCATTGTTGACTTGTATCGTATCAACTTGCAACTTGTATCGTATGAACTATGAACTGGCTATATTCGATGTTTGCTGTTCAACCCGATTGATCGCCAATTGCTATTCCACGTTGTTACCTGCTTCTTGCACGCGAACGATATTTTCATTTCATCTTAGTCAAACTACCACATGTATATATTACAATATAATGTAATCCTCATCTAATTTTCTGAGACACATTGGTAAATACTCATACTCTCTGAAGTCATCAAAATGTGAGCTACCATGCATCCATATAACAATGATGGAAATATAGCTAGACCTATTACCATGTGGCCTCTAAACTGTATCAGAATGTCCCTGCTAATTAGATATTAGGTGTCGTAGTAACATCCTGTGATGATTAATCGCTGTAACAGTTCTCATTGTCGCCTGCAATCCGTCGCTGCATCTGGCGTGCGTATGAGGCGAACATAACATAATATATCAGGGTAACTGAATATTAATATTTCCTGCGAGAAACGTTAATGACGTTTCTCTTTTCATTCAGTATGATCAGCAACTAATCCTACTAACATTTCATCAGACCTCTGCTCCGCTCATGGGTAACTCATGATCAGTAAATGACCATCTGACCATTCGGGTTATGATGAGGTGTTCAGCACAGGGCTGTGCCTGCTGAAAAAAATATTCTGAGATATTGGGTTGGAAAGGTTTTTTTTTTTTTTTCTAAACCTTCAAGGGTAAACTCAGTCAGCTAGAAAGCTAATCTGACCTGAGGCCCTTTGACGAATCAATTACAATAAAACAGATAAACAAAGAAAATAAGACGTATACAGAAACTACATAAAAGTTCAGCAACACTGGAGTCATAAATGCCTACAATAAAAAAAAAAAACTTTCAAAATATATATATGAATATATAAAAAAAAAACTAAAAATTTAGTGAAGTTGAAATACGAAGAGAAATTCAGAACATATTACAAACAATAACATTTAGTAAAAATGCTTGATAAGACGTTTAAAAGATTGGCATTTCTACATTCGATGGGCAGTTTGTTCCAATTTGGCAGAACATAAGAAGCAGGTATCATATGGTAGTGCGTGTTCCACCTTCAGAAATAAATCATTACGGTTGTGGACCTGAGAGAACGGTAATGTACATCATGGGGGAACGGAACAATCGGCAATATAATGAGGGCGCAAAGATCGGTAAGAGCCCTTATAGCCCATTTTATAGTATTATTACACTTTATACGCGTCCCAAGGAGGACCAACTTAAAGCATCGAACTAATATTCCGATCTGTCTCGATGGTGCATTGTATCATTCTGGCCGCAGATTTTTGCAGGCGCTTATTTCTTAACTATTCTATCACTACTTTGGCCCATACAAGTTACAGTACTATAGTAAGGTAGAATTACCGTTATAAAACAAAATACAAGTATGGTATGATGAAAGGTTATGCAGCCTAGCAGAGCCAGTCGGCTGGATCATTCTTACAGACTGAGTCAACCTGATCGTTCCACGACAGACAACTGTCACTATTAACACCCAGTATCTGTTCACATGTACGTTTTCAATAGCTAAATTTCGACGGTTATATGTAGACTGCTGTTCGGCATGGTACCTAGTCAGTCTGAACCAGCCAGCATGCATTGCACTTCGTTTTCCTTGCTATGTATCACTATTTTATTATGTTTACACCATTCACTGACTGGGCCAGTCTTCAGTTATTGATCCTCTTACTTTGCGTGGCGCGTGTTGTCAACAATACTAAATGAGGGGGGTCATCGACTCGCTCAATACACTCCCAAGGACAATTTTGAAGGTCGTGTTTAAATGCATTTACATCGATTTTCATAACGGCGCGATACCTCATAGACTCATGTTTTGTCTCCTTAGGAGGTTTGACATACTTTTTACGTTCCCACTCAACAAAAATGGGGTTAAAGCGCTTGTTCACACTGGTGAGATAAGATACGATTACGATAAATTATCGGATTGAGTTTTCACACTTGTGCGATAAAAATGTAGTTACGATAAAGTTATCGGATGTCTCGGCGCCTTAACATAACGGAGATCCAACTGGTGGGATTTAGTGAGAAAGCACAAGTTTCCCATTTGTCTGCTTCAGACGTGTGGTGGAATAGCCACGTCGGCAAAATTGTTGAATACCAAGAATTGCATTTTTGAAGCAATTCGAAGTTTGTCTTTCTCAGTACTTGTAGGAGGGCATTGAAATGTTGATGACCATTTGAAGCAGAACACACAGTTACAGCCTCTTATTCTAGCGTCGAGCCTGGTCCGAGCCTGTCCTCCCCTCCAACTCTCCGGGGTACACCGGCGCAAGCTGCGCCAACCATGAGCACTTGTCCGCCCCGGCGGACGGCTCCACCCCAAGTCTCGTGGAGACAGAACGCAATGGACGGTGTCGTCCAACGGGATGCCTCAAGTAAGCGCAGTTGTCGATCACGACTCAGGCAGCGACCTCGCCATCCCGCCTACCTCAGTTGGACACCCCCATGACTCAATTAGCATCGGTATCAAGAATAAATTAAGAGGGAGCAGATGGTGAGGTAGCCAGAAGGATCCAGTCAATTCGTCAATGAACTGAAAATGGAGCTTGGTTACTATGCTCAGAATAAGCACGTGGAAAAATTGCCTACGGCTCCACTTGTGTTCCCCACTACTTTCCTCACTGACCTACATGACATTATTAACTTGGCCGTTAGTCGAACATAATCCCCAACCAATTATAGCTATTTCCGTGGGCCTCCTTCGTTTTTCCCCGACTGTTTCTTCACATGAAGATTAGGATGAAGTTCCCGTCAAGACGTTCAGGCTGTGGATCGACCCCCTCTGGAAACTCCCTCCTACTCACCCCTCTCAACTAGCCACAACACCCAATCCCACCACTTAGACGAGAAGCATATCCCTTTCTTTGAAGTCAATGATAAATGCGTGGGACGCCGACGCCACCATGAACCTCCGTATTACCTCATGGTCACGCTATTATTTGTATATGGGGAAGGCATCATGGAGTTTAACTAAAATGATGGTTCCGTAGATCCCATCATGGCGGCAAATAGAGCCGAGAGGCTCAACTAGAGGCCAATGTCTTCCCCGGAACGTCACTACCCAATAATCAAAACCCGTTTTTATCAGGGAAAACCCACTTTTACGCCCAAACTTCTAAATAGCCTGGTTTGGCGTTCCATTCTCTTCGCAGAATTGCGCAGTTATCACTGCATTAGCGCAATTATCGCATCGATAAAATTATCGTACGATAAAAGATTGATATATGAAGTATTTTCAAACAGTCCGATAAAGTTATCGTATCGTTATCGTATGTATCGGATCATATCGCACACGTTGTGAACAACCCGTTACTAGGCCAATAACTATCTTCGGCACTTCGATGTGTTCAATTCGGTCTGGCCTCGTGGGTAAACATGATCTAATATTTTTGGACGACGAATACTTTCTCTAGTGGGTTACCGTACCACTTGTTTCAGGTTTTAGTTTACAATCTAAGTATTGGGCCATCTGACATATTCTTTCCTAGTAGGTCCACATTGAAATCACCTACATTACAATGGTGGAGAACGAATCACATGGGGCCACATAAAATTCCTGAAAATATCAGACCCAGTCAACTTTCGTGTTTGGAGTGGACGGTATAACACACCCAAAATACATTTTATATGTGGTAGGATAATCTCTGTCAGGCTAACTCGAGGGTGGCTATTTCGAACTCGGCATGGGGACGAATAAAACTGTATCATTTTATATAGAGGCTACCCTCCCCCGTCTCTATCTGTCTGCTTGCGTTTTACATTGTGAACGGGTATACAAATTTCAAAATCATGAATGGTATCATCAAAAAAGGTCATTCAGTGCGGAAAACATCAAATGACTTATCAGTCTCATACATAATGGCTTGTAATTCATCAACTTTGAGTAGAAGGTGAGTAGATTCAGAAATCCAATGTCAATAACAATCGTTAGCCTTTACTGTATTTTAGTGTTGATAAAATTAGTAGGAGGAGATCGCATTACTGCAATGAGTACCCATTTGTCACTGAATTATGTTCGCCATTTGGCATGTTATGATGATAGGCAGGTGGTAGCGGCACATCCTCTTGGCATAATTAGTAATTTGCCCCTGTTAGATGTGCACTTCTCTCCTTATGTACCAGACGTCCACATGCTCTACACTGGAGTTGGCGATCGTGACGGCACCTTTCCACGTGGGGGTTTGTGTTCCCCACAGCTGAAAAACATCCCCTGGTACGTCATATGTTGGGCCGTGGAGTTCCGTCGACTGGTAGGGACGTACATCTGGTTACTGGTCTCTCCTGAGTCGCGAGGTCCTTTCTGGTAGTGACTGGCCGCGGCTGGTGGAACGACCAACAGTTGATGAACGCATGCACAACCATGTATTGACTGAGACTGACTAATGGGGCCGTTCAGGGTCTATGTGATTCAGGTGGAGTCATCGGAGAACAAAGGTCTGTCTGTATTCATCTGCGTATGTCATGTAGGCGGACGAGTGGGAAAATCTACATTCTAGCTTGGACGTGAGTATTCCGGCTGTCATCTCGGAGTTTCAGGTTGTGATTGTTCTGGGCCAGTCTGGGGGCAGGGGCCAGAATGACGAGAGTGGGTCGTATGACGATAGTGGGGCTCTAAATAAAAAAGGTTTTTTTTTATGATTGGCCCGTGGTGGTTGTATTGAGCCAGGGGCGGCGCCAAGGGTTTTAACGATAGGGGGACGATTTGGCATGGGATGTCTGACATGGTGGAGGGGTCTAAGGGGAGGGGTGTGGGGAGTGGGTGTCCCCCTACCTTGGCGATTTGTTGATGTCATTAACTGATTAGATGCAAAATGGGCCCACATGTGATACACTTTGTAAAAGGTATATACGTTCAACGAGTTTTGACAAAAATCCTAAATTTCTGGGAGAAAGAAAAAAAATAAAAAGCATGACAATTTTTCCAGGCAGTTAATATTTCATTCGATACCACCTGACAAGAAATAAAACCGATGAAACTGTACTTACGGTCTGTACAGGTAGACAGGCTTACTTTTTTAGGAAAAAAATGCAAGTCTTATTTGTTATGCTAAAGTGGTGGTAAATAATGAAATCAATTTAGATTCATGAACTAATGCAAAATTCAAGATATCTAATGGCCGAAGATCGGCATGGTCGGAGAATCACGCATGTGCCACGTGGGTTCACACGTAGGCCGGAAGGCGCTGCAAATTGCAAGTTAACATTGGTCCTTCACCTGATATTAAAACGGTTGGTAATAATGACCACGTGTTTAAAAACAGTAACATACGTACATGTGAAAACGCTTATATACGCCAACAGTTGAGTCCGATTTGAGTCTCCGTGAGAACGAATAGAAAAAACTTAGTTGGATAACGTAATTTGACACTTCACCCCACCCCGACGAAAGAAAACGTGTGCATTTAAAACACATTCTGCCGATATTTTTCGCCCCAAACCCATAGGGGGGGGGGGCAGCGCCCGCCCCCCTGCCCCCCCCCCTCCTGTGGCGCTGCCAGATTGTAGCTATTATATTGATTTTGTGATGGTGGGAGAATGGGTATGGGATTAAGGTCAGCGTAGCCACCCATATAAATTATCCAGAACAGTGCGAATCGAATCATAGAATGTGCTTTATGTTATGTAGTAATGCTATCATTGTGTTAGAAATGCTAATCTAATCATCTCCCGATGCAAGAGTTCGAAGAGTAAGTAGTTATATGTAGAATTAGGCAGTGGTTTTTATTTTGTTCAGACTGTTAAACAGTAGAGTACTGAAAACAGTTGCAGGGGTCAATTATATTACCTTCCGTGTGTGAAAAAACAATACGATTACTTACTAATAAGAGTGAGATAAACAATAAATCGGAAGGAATAACTACTATTCGTAACAATTCACTCTGTATCGTTAACACTATTGACAGGCGTTGATTCCTAAATAAGGTTTAACTTATTATAACAGGTCTGAGTTTCCTACGCAATTCACAACCCGGTCAGTAGGTAACAATGAACAACCTGTACTTGACTCACGATATCGCGTCGGTAAAAATCCCATCAGTTCTTGCGGACGAATGCTATGAAGGACGATCCATTTTGCTATACGCGTTACAATATGATTTCGTTGACTTCCAATTTTTCACAAAAAAACACGGAATAGAAATACGCTAATTTTTGTACCACTAGACCACAACGAAATGATCACGTCTAACGCTCCAATATATCACTATTGCCTCAGTATTTGAAGGCGATCCATGTTACACTCAGGTCAGGCCGTAGAAACATTCAGTACAGGAGACACGATGCTGTTTTACCGTAGCTACGAGGAAGTTGATAAAAATATTCATCGATATTTATGGCCCTCTGATCCAATACCATGTAGAGAGTCGGAGACCTGAATGCAGTACAGTACTGATATGTGCTTATGGTGTTACTCCAGCGAACGATTCGAGAGATCTAACACCAAACCACCAGAAGAAATGAGGTCCAGGAGATGATGGCCATAAACGAAGAATGTCAACTGAAAGATCGGTCATTTTCTATTAGGCTCAATGAATCCCACGTTTTCTGTAGTACTCATACGATTGAGTTTATTTTTCGAAAGACACGACTCGTATTGCTTTATATGAGTGTAGAGTATGTTCACACTTTAATCGGTTAGTATATATGTCTAAGACGCCTTCCTCTGAGAGACAATTTCCATCATAATTGCTGCCATAGTGTTATTGCTCTTCCGCTTAATTGGAAATTTATTGATGTCTATTTTTGGCATAGATGTTAGCCCATTAGGTACAGTGTGGTAATTGGCGACCATTTGAAGCACTTCTTCAAGAGAGATCACTCATACCAATCATCAAAAAGGTGATTCACATGATGAGTTAGCAATCAACCATAGCTTAGTCATGGGATTTACAGGCTATCCGAAAATATCGTGCCTAAGTAACTCAATCTTCAACGTACCTCCAGCATAGAATAGTTATAGTTTAGTCAGAGTCATATTCAAGCGGATATAGTTTCAGGAAAGAGTTATACAGCGTAGAATGCAAGGAGGAGGCAAATCCGAACAGAAATGTTTTGAAGGTACATGTATAGTGAAGCACGTTTTTTGGATATCCGCATCTCCCTCTTCAGGTAATGATGAAGTACAAAATAGCGATTAGTCTCTGGAGTCTTCAGGGCATTAATATACAGCACAAAAATACATAAACATTCATGGATAGAAAGGAACGGTCAGTGTTATAAAGCTGGTTATTCAGACATGGTCGGAGCTTCTTGATATAACGAGCTTCTTGCTGCGACTTCAAAGTCTGTGTACCACTTGTTTAGGATATGAAAACGTGGCGAACGTGGTCTAAAGTGAACGTGGTCTATTCCGATTAATAAATTTCCGTGATAACACAGAATCTCTAAGTCAAAGAAACTACTCACCAATAATGAGGGATATTAAAACTGTAGAGAAAAAAAATATAGCCCCGGTTGGTGGGGTCACTGATACTTACAGGTCCAGCTAAGTGGATGGGAGCTCGAAGAGGCGTGGAGAAGTAATCGAAATTCGAGTGTAAGAACCTCCCGAGGAAAGTTTCGACATCATGGATTCCAGAGTGAGCGCCTAAGTGATGTCGTATCTGTGGTCATCAGTTGGGTGTGGTATTTTCTCGATGGCAACCCAATTCCTCGTTGCGTAAGAGTGAAAATGTCTAATCATTTTCCCTTACTCCTTTTGAATACCCCGGTAGCGGCTCCATGCCGCAGGGAGATGGGAAGCGGTGATTTCGCTGGAGGCAGCAATATCCTAATTTTACCTTCACCTTTTGTCCGCGTTTCCTTCATCCTTCTTATCTGCGTTCGCCAAAGTCAACAACTTTGCCGATGTTTCCCCCGATGGATATCCCCCGGGACAGCCCGTCCCCTGGCCTTCGGTAGATACGATAGTGCTATAACATGTCCACCATGTTAATTCATTCAAGAATGCACTGGTTAGGTGGAAATAGTAGTGGAATACTTCAGTTTCTGCTGGTATCTCTTGGTGTCATATTAGTTTTATGGCTTTCTCTAAGTAAACTATCAATAATCAATCTATGTTCGACGGTGCTGTACTCATTCATTTTACCTTTCTGTCTCGCATGAAATGCAAGCATGCCGGGGACAATGACCATGCTAATCACATGGTCCTTGATAGTAGAACGAGCGTTTCAGACCTTTAGTACAATCGTTAGAAAAGTTGAACGGAGTTTTACGCAGATGAACGCCAACCCAGGCAAATTTGCCACTGATAGCTAAAGGAATGGACTTAGAGGTAGTCAAAAGGAAAGATTCGAAGGCAGTCTGGAAGCAAGCATGTGGAGAAGTGTGCCAACTTGGAAACAAATGCCGAAGACAGGAATTATTGGGGCTTCATCATACGAGAAGGCGTAGTTACTTCCAAAGCCAACATGGTGTGCAGAAATTGAGCGCAGAAGAAAGAGAAAGGCAGAAACAGTCGAGGCCCCAGTTGCAATGTCATCCGGAACAAGCTGTCCCGAATGCCACAGAACCTTCGAAGCCCACATTGGTCTCATGAGTCATCTGAGAGTTCACAAGAACTAAGCTGACGGAAGACAATTCCTTGTCCTTGAGAGATAGCCACGACACACTGGACAAACCTATGCATGTGATTTCCTTTCTAGGAATAACTCCATATCCCTGCTAGCATTTTTCTACCATAATTCATTACCTAAAAGGTGCGGTAAACATGGTAGCTTTTATCTCGTTCCACAAAGCAGCAAAGACGGATTGACCCAAGTGCCTTGACGTTTCACTGCCCGGTGTAACGAACCTCACAACAAGCAAATGGGTTAACATGTTACGTGGTTATTTGTAATTGTCCTGAATGTTGGAAACTTAGTGGACTACATAGAGGGCATTAGCTTTACTGCACTTTCCTATTCTGTAGGCTGTCCATCCTAAAATTCATTTTCGAACGTTGAAATACCCAAATATTAATTATACTCCTACTGGGAGATCACTCCAAAGGGAAGCAGAAGAGGCCTGAAAAGACCTATAGCCAGTAGCCAGGTAGTTATCACTGAACCCGCAATAACGAACAGACGAGTATGAGAAACGATCAGAAGCCGTATCGCAGAACATAGACGATCTACTACACTTCTAACAAGTTTTGTGTACAAAAACCACCTGGGTGATTTGTTTTACCTAGCCTGGGTGATATTTTGCCCATTCTGAGTGAACCCCAGGCTGGTAAAACAAATTGCCCTGATGGTTTTTGTACTCAACATTTTCCAGACTGTATATTGAAGAACTTGAATGTGTACTCTATTACTCAGTCTCTTAGAGTAGAGCGTTTCTCCCTCTCTACGTTTTTTCATTACTTTCCCATTTGCAAGAGGCGGTTTTCCGATTATAATCGATTAGTAATACACTGAATGCTTGGTGACTGCATATATCTATTTATACTATATTCTATTTATATTTTGTGTTTCTTCTCTCATGTCAGTTGCTTTTATGAGATTGCCTCATGGGATTGCAGGTGATTGTTTGAAACTTTGGACTGATAAATTTGATATTAAACCCCCATCCAGGCCCTACTGGCTTCCAGTTGTTTTCATGTGACAATAATGGCGTTTTCCGTGTATAGGTAGGGCGCTTGGTTGCGTTATGGCAAGAACAAACGAGGCAGTTCAGGTTTAATTAACTCGAATGAGTATGGGAGGATGAGCTAAGATTATTATTTCTCGAAATTGTGAGCCTGATTTTGGCTTTCAACAGTGTCAGATGATTCGACATTTGATGTGATTTTCATTTTCATGTCTGACTTGTGTTATGAAGTTTAGTTGTTGCTTCATTTCAAACCCCTGAACATTTCAGTTTACCAAGACTCATTCTCAACTAATTATTTTAGTTGTTTATGTAAATATGGACACGAGACATTAGTTTTATGGGATGGGACTCAACTTGTGTGTTCACCTTATGTCACTTACATCATGAATTTGTATTCAGGCTACTTAATCTAATGTTCATTTATTTGGTTGTGTTGAATATTGTAGGGTATTGAGATGAGGATAAAGCTTCAGAACAATTAAATACAATCTAGACATTCAATCTAACAGTCGATAATATGTTCCAATCAACTTCATGATGGTTGCAGAAAAACCGCCGCTATCCGTATGTTTGATAGTATTGCATCAAGTCTACCCATGAGGGCGTCTAAAGATTGTTTGGTTCAATTGAACTCCATTACCTCCGGGCTCTAATTAGGCGAGGACAATGAACTGAGATGGGTTGGTTTACGACTGGGCTATTTCCCCTGACATTTGTCAGCAGTCTCCTCGTCGTCATAAATACAACGACTGGCACTGGCTTCCTGATGGCTGGTACGTGAACCAGTATATCCGAATAATATGAAGAACCGCTGTGGCAAATAATTTTAGGCCATCAGTGAGAGGAGATATATTTATAAATTGACCGACTAAATATGATAACTTGCCCTTGGTTCGTTAAAAAAGGTTATGAGATACCCAACGGTCGAGTACCAATTATTGCCCATGATGCACCTAGTAACCTATTTAATGCATCGTGAAATGATCTGCAGGGGAAATCGGTATCGATGTTCCTTGAAGAGTAATGACGTCATGTTGTTTTATTTGAATCGGTACAGTAGCATCTGCGTCCGGCACGTAGGCAACGGCGACTGAAAGTAATGGGAGGGAACGGGTAACTGGCAGTCGGTCTGGAGAAATAAATGTCAGCAACTGGAAGAAATAAGAGAAATGCGCATTGGAGGGACTTTGTACACCGTAAGTAGTGTATATTCGTGGATATAACAAAACAAAGAAAACTGCACTTCATGGCACAAGTGTATTCTTACAAACTACAACTGAAAGCCGGTCTTAAACGGAATTTGAAGTTCGTGTAACCGAAAAATAAACTGCCTTCTGCAAGGTTTTTTTTTCTTCCGGTTATCCAATTTGTATAATGCACTGAAGAAGGTTAATACTCCTCCTCCAAAACTTTGACTCTCTCTGATCTCCTATTCCTGTGTCAACAACTCTTTCCTGACAACGCATGTATAGCCTCCAGACAATTGTGGTGGAAGATATTGGGCGAAATTATTGTAAATCGTGAAAACAAACAAATGTATTCCTTATTTTCTTAGGTCTGAACGCTTGGACCGTTAGATATGTTCCATTGAAAGTTGAGAATCTTACATCTGAGGATGAGACAGCGTCTTAGAAATTTTAATGGGATGAAATACCCTTCAGACCAATTTGATAATACTCAATCGCCCTCATCGTGTTCAACATTTATTGAAAACTATGACATGTCTTAATAAGGACTGAGAGAAATTATATTCGTGTCTTATAAAGAGATTGAACTGACCCTAAAACCGACGCTCGCCAATCTGCGACGGGTATTATTTTAGCATCAGCAAAGGGTATTGTCGAGGGATTGTCTTTGCTACATATACGGAATCTGTTGGTGTTATTCAGTGACACCAATCCCGGGGCACTGAATGAACGGAGTAGTAGTTTCAAGTTCTCAGTGTAATAATCAATTTATTAATCATCCTTGGCCCTGAATTCAGGAGCGGTGCTGTAAGGGTCAGTGAACTTGCTGGTGTGTTTCTATCAGTCAACAATATTGAGGTGAGGCCCACTTTCTTGATACCAGGGTGCACATGCAGCAAACTGTCTCACCTTTCCTTAATCCTCCTCTTCCATATTGATAAACTCGCCTCTCGGAAGTTGAGTAATATTTCTTCTGTTAAGTTCTTGATGTTAGCCTAATAGGCCTTTAAATGCAAGCAACAATGCGCGCAACAAACAATGCGGGAAACAGTATTTACCCACTCGAATCACCCAAATATCTTTTCTTCAGTTATGCATTATTTAGTTTTCCGCCATACCTGCGCTGTTCCGAAAGTGGAACAATATACAGTCAATGCAACGGATTTCAGAGGTTAGAGACGAACCGCCATGTGCATAAGGTATACAATGAATTGCCGTAGACAGTAACATTTCCAATCGCGAAGTTATCAGTTATTTCGTCTAAAGACTGATGCTGAAAACCATGATTTCCAAATGATTTACCACTCCATTTTCAAATTTAAAGCGATAGACATGTTCATCATTGTTAGGATGAAGGTAACCTGGGCGAATGAGCGTGAACATCTCACCAGACTTTATAACTATATCAATACTGTGCTCAGAAACCATGAAACCATAGAGAAGGGCAGTTTTTGGAGATGTGTTTAGAAAGCCACTGGTTCGTCCTCTTCTATATGGAATTCCATCTTCAATAAGTCTGTCTGTGTTAGCACGTGGAGCGTTTTGATATTCGAATATGTTTCGATGTTCAATAGAATAAGGCCTCGGGTTAATAACGTTGTTAGTTTTAAACACGTTCATGGGGAATAACGGCTACATCAGACTAAACTCTCTCGCGTTTCCAAAAATAGGCGATACCCCACAAGAGACAATACATAAGAAATAATAATGATAATAATAAATGCCTACCAATTTGAAAATTTACAAACTGGGTTGAATCGGGCTCATATATTCTGAGGTCCTCATTTTTGAAGAACTATTTATATGATGTTTACGGAGTTAGATGTATTTAAAAAGTGGACATACAAAATGATCTTACAATACACAGAGGAATACACAGAGGATAGCTGCTGAATTGGAATCCATCAAACTGGAACCTCAACTAAGAGAGCGAGGACATATAACTGGGATGGCTTGTTTCACGACAGGGCTGTACGCCCGGACATTCGTCACCGGCTATCCGCCGTGATAAGTACGCGAGGCTCTCACACTCTCACACTCTGGCCAGGGTATTATATTAACGAGGAATTTCGATGAGCACGACAATCAATGGGGGAAGCTATATTTATAACATCACCAAATAAATATGATGAATGATGGGGCATCAATCGTTTGCATAAGATCGTAATGTTCCCGGCGTACAAGTATAAATTTTTACCGGTAATGCGCACAGTGTCCTATTCAGTGCTTCGTGAAAATATGTGAGGAAAAGTGGTTCCTGTGACTCTCCACGGCAGTGATAACGACAAGGCGGTTGCTCAGGTTAGAAATGGTAATTTCCCTCTATTGCGATATTTTGAAGAGTGGCGTAAATTGACAAAGGTATACGGACTTCCAATTCTAATCGCTGCATGCAAGGATTTCGCGTACCGTTCTTATGTAGACGGGCACTTCCAAATCTCAGACAGGAAACATATTTACGGATTTAAATTGACGAAACAATTCATTTTTCACAATAATGTTCTCTTTCTTACCACGGAACGAGCGGAACCCTCCTCAACAACAAGGATATTGTACTCCAAATAGGGGAAGTCGATTCCAAATGTTTATCTGGTCAGACTGAGCGTTGTATGCGTATTGTGTTTACGTGGTTTAAGACTTGATCCTTTTTTACCTCAAAAGTCATTTCTATAATGCTAACTTAAAAAGAAGATATAGGGGTTGTAGTTATGTTTTCGAAACAGTTATCATGTTGCCTAGTTATATCTTTAGTTGAATGTCGAGTTCCACCAACCAGAATGGATACCGTTTAGGGGTGAAATCTGGGATAAAACATGTCACGCGCCTTAGCTTGCACTCTTAAAATGTTGTGTAGAATGTACACACATTCTGTAACACTGGCACCCTATCCCTTGTTATGTAAGGAATTACACAACAATGTATGAAGGTTGTGTGAAGAAATTGCACAAATTGTGCAGATCATACACAATAATCGTGTAATTTCTTACACATCACCGGGGTAGGTGTGCTAGTTACACAACGTTTTTAAGATTGTGTATTCCCGGTCCTACCGATAAGATTTCACATACCCATGTATATCACTCACTGGATGTCAGAAAAAAAAAAATTCTTACTGCAAACACTCACATATACAGTAACGGATATAGGACAGTATCTTTGAATGGACACTTCTTAAACTCAATCCTCAACTCCTCAACTAAAAATCCCTATTTCACTAAAACCCATCTTGGGAAAAAGTAATCGAATAGATTGGATAAAGTTATTCCAAATCGTAACAAGAAACATATGTAATCCTTCCCCAAACCTACCGACCGTTATCTGATTAGATCATCTTACATCGAAAATTAAGAATCATAGGCTTACATAGAGGGGATTCGAAATTTCCAATAGGCTTAAATATTCCCTTCATTCAAATCAATTTAACAAAATGCAATTGCCCGTATCTTGTTCACCAATCTTTGAGATATGATTCTTTGGAAAGAATGAGGCCGTATAATGCTGAATTGGAGAACCCATAGGCGGCCCATGCGTGCCTGGATTATTAATTTTAGCAATCATCGGAGAGGATTGTCAGGGGATAAGGGATCGTTTTCGGGCATGTCTTATGTCAGATCAGGTCAGCCGCTGGTGTTATTTAGTAAGCGCCAATCTCTGATTAAAGGAGTAACAGTATCAATTTCTCAGTACACTGTTAAATTTGTGAATCTTCCGAGGCCCCGAAACAATAGCGGTGTTCCCTAGTAAGATATGAACTATTACCTACTAAAGGATAAATTGAGGATTCTGAGGTGGAACCAAACACGTGATTTAGAAGTGAGAAGTTTCATCGAGAATGTAAGAACTTTGACAATAGGCATTCCCAGTTATCATCATCCGTTTTGTTCTTCATACAAACACTACAATAGAAATCAATCGCTTAAGGAGGAAGGAATGCTCAGACCGCCAATGACCCTTGAAATGAATCCTTCGCTATAAGAACGTCTTGAACAGAATTTCGCCATCAACTGCCAGCGCACTCGCGTCATAGTCATTTGTATTTGACTGACACGTAGTTTACTGTGGGTTGCCACTCTGGCCGTTCGTGTTCTGCCTGCCTGGCTGAGCGTTAACGTGGGTTTTGGTAATCGCTTACCTATACTGAAAACTGCAGGGCCTATGCAGAAATGCGCTTCTGAGAACCATAGAGCATCGCGAGTGCCTTTTTTCATGCATCAGTCTCCCTGGTATCTGGAAGTGAGAGTGGTGATGGCATTTCGACGAGACATGTCACTGGTCGCCTCTCTGCATATCACTGGCAGGATCGAATGCTCAGTGTCAGAGTTCTTCGTGAGGCGGTAATGGTGCGAGCAAGATATACCTCATTCCTCATTGTCCACTGCGCTCTTTTTAAGCATATAACACCTTCCAGCTACCGACCCTGCCGACTGTGGTCTGTCGTCAAGGGAGCCAGTGGTTCGGGGCTCAATGTTGACGCAGCGTCGTGGCTACTTCGAACTCAAGCATAGTCGCTTATTTGAAGAGAACCGAGTCATTGAAAGCATGTTGTACTCCCATTAGTCATATCTCGAAGCAGGATGTCAGTGTGCTAATTGGTCGTTCCGTCAGGGGACTCCTGAATTGGTTTGTCAAGTGCGGCGCTCACCAGTCACCCATAAGGTCCATACTCCCACGTGTCTTTCCCTGTCTCAGCTGTTGAACGGAATTCTACATCCGTGAATAGTTCACAAGTGAAATCTTTTTTACCTCTCTCCCTAATCCGTGCCTGTCTAACATTGATCAGAGGCAAAGAAATACATCACATCTTCTCATAGAGCGACTTCAGTATATTGTTTAATTGGAGCAACTTCCGCCTGTTTCGCAATTATACGGGGTTTACGCATCATATGGAAAAATAATATGTGTTGTAATACCTAACTTTCTAGCCTAGTTGGGTGTTGTATCAAAAAAATATTGAAAATTTAAAAAAAAAAACAATCAAGCATTGCGATATGACGAAAATATGACAGTTTGCGAAATGCAACCTAACATTCTGGTCGCATTACTGTAATTAGTACTGGTAGCAGAATAGACGTCCTCCCTTTGACATAGGTGGTCCAACCAATCTGTACGTGAGCCTTCGTTACTCATTCAGTTGAAAAAAATCCTCTTATTCCTTTGACTCGTTTCGTCGCGTCCAATTAGCTAAAGTGAGGTTTCCGATTGTAATCGAATAAGTAGCAGATGAATGTTTGGCGAGTGTATCCACTTATACGTAACAATCCTGATTCTTGCTTTAGTACCGACTTCTCGAGTTGCATTTGAGGGTCTTTCATACCAGCCTGTTCATCAGTAAAAAAAAGGGGGGGGGTGGGGGAAAGGTTCTATAATAAGAGCACTCTTAGTCTTATATCTTAGGTCTTATATCCACGAGGTTCTTCCCACTTTCATCTCGAAACTGAATCGAGGCATTATACACCAAGGGTACGGTGGAGGCATTTTCTTGCTTGAGGAAAGTTAATATTGCTTTCAGGATATTCTTATATCTTCCATCAAATGGATGAAATGTTACTTGCTAACGGCATTAGAAATGCTATGTTATATACTAGATCATCTCGGTCAATATTCTCAGCCATTACCTGAATGCGGCATTGCAGGATAGTCCTATTATAATATACAGGATACAAGAGCATTTTATCTGCTGCCGTCGGATAATCTTTGGATCATTTGATAAAATAAACTATTCTCCCCTGTTTTCATAGTTTTATCGCTATCACCGTATGTATTGCGTGTGTAAAAGCGTTTTCGATACCCGTATAATAAATTACAGTCTGACTCATGTGCTGATTATTGTCGCTGACAATATATATTATGTGGGGTATTTAGGTTCGTGTATGTGAGTGGAACAATTCGCATGGCAGAATTGTCAACTAGGCGTCGTGTAGCGCCTGATCTAGTAGTTTTCTGAGCCGTCATTTTGTTTTCACTCTATATCACTCGCCTGACGAAGCCCGGCAATGGTCCAGACCTGAATATTGCAAAATTGTCAGCTGCAAGGGGTTGCAAAACCCTACAAGGTTTATAGAGAATAAGGCAATGTCTCTACAGCATGACTGCAATATGGCGACAATTACCTATCACACAGAGTAAACATCAGAACGGGCTACTTCGCTCAAGTCGTGATGGTATCGGAACCTTACTCAGACACTACCATGGCTGAAAACGGTTGGGGATGCAGGACCGTTTCTGTTATTGGTGTTGATAACAGATTTTTCCAATTTTGTTCTAAACCTATCGAGAAACTCGTAGCCTATGATTGTGGACGACCACCGGCGATAATTCGCCATTCTTCTCGACTAGTGCTCAGATGATATCGAGGCAGGGGTGGACCATCCGAACCTGATCCTGAGACTGCCAATTTAGGTCATCTCAGAAAAGACGATCAGTGAACTCCAGGAGCCGACCACTTTCCCGGAACCTGGCGGAGCCGATATTGAAGTTCAGCGTGACTGCTCACAACCGACCGACGAGAATGAACGCAAATATTCCGTAACAAAGCCCAATAATCACAGGGAGTCTTCTGCATTAGAGCGGAGCCATGAAGAGAAGGTTAAAAAACCTCTCGTCCATTGCAAGTACATTCACTAGGGAAAAGGCTGGAGACTGCTGGAATTCAACCCGGAATATTTTGCCTGCGACGAGGAGTCACTGATACAATCCGCCCTTCACTCTGCCATTCACCCGCCCTCCATGCTGTTTCGCGAAGTGGTAAAAGTATTGGTATAAATTTACCTGACTTTATCAACCAGTTTGAGAATTTGGGTTTCCGAGTTCGTTCTGTTCTCAATTCACTTGCAATTTCGTTTATATTAGCACTGATTGTTGAAATATGTAAACCATGTAAACCCTGCAAACGAGTATTCCATTTTTCAGAGAATTCGGTATTTGTTTTCGTTACTTCCGATCAGTTCCGGCCAGTTCATATTGTTTATTCGAAAACAGTTCATATTGTTTATTCTGTATCCAAAAACGTTTACAGTCAATATTCACTTCATTGGTGTTTGGCCAATTCCCAAATGCCTATATTTCCATGAGCATTGGATTGATTCTCTTTGAAGAGGGCGTCAGCAGATAATTAGTTTAATTTGACTCCGATACCCCTAGGCCTTACTAATTGAGTGAGGACAATGAACTGAGGGGTTGATACCCGACCGTGCTATCTCCTCTGACACTAATCACCAACCTCCCAATTGCCCTGAATGGGGGAGACTCATATTCTCTGATAGCCGAGACATGGCTCAGTCAGTAGATTTCTGATAATGAATCACCGTGAGGACAAATATAAAGGAAAATGAGGGAAAGATACATTCTGGATGTATATTATTCAATTTAAATTGAGCATATAATGCGGCCCGTTGACAACTTCTCACGAATCCATATCACATGTTTAAAGTCACGTGCTGATCAGGTAAACACTATTGTTCATATTTTTTGTTACCTTATTCAGTGCGGAGTATGACTGTCACTGAATGATATATACTCAACTTTATGAGCGAATGAAGTAGGCAACATCATGATAAACTATATAACAGGCAGGGGAACCGGGTCAATTTCTTGCGAGCAAATATATTCGATATATATATTTATATATATTTCGAAAAAGTACGAAAATTGGACATAAAGACACGCATACATCCACGAAGCGGAACTGGAAAAAAGATAATTTGTTCGACATACAACAACATTTTCAAACTGGATCCGTTTACAAAAGACGCATTTTGATTTAGTGTTTTCTAAAAAGCAATTGGAACATAGAACTGCAGCAATGAGGCCAATTGGCCTTCAGTATAAAACTGCTAACCCCTATTCATGAAGTAAACAAACATGAATGCTTTTAGAATGGAGTGATTTGCAACGGATCTCTACCTGAGCGGATAACAATTCATAATGTTATGGATTGTATAACGACACAGGTGACCTAACTTTACATTACGGAAATATAACTTTGACGAACAATGGCCTACCTGCCTGCGTACACTCCGTTCAACTCAACGTTATGCGATGCGATGATAAGCATTGAGTTGTCTCACTGAGGTAAATGTTCTATATATGTTTATATTCGGTCGGGAGATTATGCCTGTCTGTGTTCAACGCGGCAGGTCGGTTTTACTTTGTTTTCTTTTCTATTGTAATATTCATAACTGAAAATATATTTCCAATTTAGTGTTATTCACGGTTTCTATTTTTCAAACGTTTTGAACTGTTCGCACTTTTCACTTCGCACTGCACTTGAGCGTCGTCTTTTTGAATAAAAAACAGCCATCAGCTGAATTTGGTTTGCACGAATATGCACAGGGTAAACCTGCCAACATCGTGCCTGTAGCCTATAGTCAATACTGTAATCATATCATTGATGGAACGATCCTTCCCATTCTGTAGGTTGGTTTTACTTATCTAAATATCTCCTGGCGATTCCATGCCGTGACGTCATGCATACCACATCAGCATTAGCATGACGTATTGAAGAAGAAATTGTCCCAGTGCCATTCAGTATTGATTACCGTACATGATATTTCGATGATAGTTTTCATATACCGTATAATGAAATTGCACTCAACGAAATTTCGTCGTGTTGTCTTAAATATGGCACCGTCGATCAGTATTAACCTGGTGCTGCAGAACGACGTGTATCGCCTAGCTCTTCCACGCCTGGTGCTAGGTATTCTCTTAGAACTATCTTCTTCATACATAACTCTTCTATTATTCACAGCAGTGTGATAAACTCACCTTTAGGCTGAATACTCTATCGATTCCCATGTAGTGAGTGTACGTGTAATATTCCTCATTTGTTATTTGTATCGAAGTATCGTTCGTTGGAGAACTGACTTACTAACGTTTACTTCATTCCGAACACTAGTATATGTGGTCCGGGTACGGCTTGTGGTATGACATGTTGCACATCATAATGCTGACCTCATAGTCCACGTTCATTTGTACGTGCACATTTTTATTGCTAGCATAATTTCGTATATTCAAAATTATACCAATCAGCGTACTTATGACGACACCCTAAGCCTAGTCCGGAGGCCACTAGAGCGAACCTAGCAACAGTCGGACATAGTTGTTTGACATACTTGCCTTTTTCCTATTCATATTTCCGGAAAAGGATGTCTAAGATGAGAAAAGTCGCTATTGGCACTCTGGAAGTTTGAGCCATTTTTGTTATTATCATGTACAAAATAGCGGCTAACACAACATAGGTAATATTTTTGCCCAAGAGATGACTTTTGATTAATTCCGAAGTGCTTTCGTATACTTTTTTAAGGACTGTAGTTAAGTACAAGTCATCTGCATCTGATGCAACTTCAATGGCCTGTTGTCAGATAATGTTAACCTTTACCGTTATTACTTTTGATTAATTCCGAAGTGCTTTCGTATACTTTTTTAAGGACTGTAGTTAAGTACAAGTCATCTGCATCTGATGCAACTTCAATGGCCTGTTGTCAGATAATGTTAGCCTTTACCGTTATTACAAGTTTATGTACCACGTGTACTTATTGTGGGAGTCGACATTTGTTGGAGCGATCATGCAAGAGTCGAACAGGTGCGTTTACTCTGTTTTCCAGTGGGGTACTCGGATCGTGAACTTGGTACTGGAATATTCATACCGGCCGAAGACCAAATAAAATCCTTGCCTTCAGTCGCCTTCTCTCACAGTGCATTGCTATTATTATTACCAATGAATTCGACATTCGTCAGTTTATCCAGATATGGACAATATGTCAACCTTTGCCCATTATTTTCAGTACTTATTTTAACTTGTATGTCAGCATTTTCTCTGTTCGAATATAGAGGGCGGTTGGCACTGGCGAGTTGGTGGCTCATTTCTCCAATCCCGAACCCGCTGGCAAATCTATCTTCTCCCCTCGACGAAACATATGGTATCCATCGAAAGGTTCCTTCTTTCCCCTTCCTTAAGTTGGTACTGATTAGAGTAATGTAGTCGAGCATAAATAGCATTTACAAAGTTGACAATGCGATTCGGGTGCTGATATGGGACCTATCAATTGAAGTTCCTGTCTGTCAGTTCAAACCGGGGCAGTCCCGGCTTGTGCCTATGCTTTGTCTGGACAGTTGAGTCTTCCACGAGCTGGCTAGTTGAGACCATGTTCCCATGGTTTTCGGCTATACCCATGCTATACCTCATAATAGCCGTCTGAATGAACATGCCACTCTACATTTAATTTCCCAACACTTGGATATATCTTACACATTATATTCTATCATGAAATGGTTATTATTTATAATCATCCGTTAGTCGTACAACCCGTACATGGTATGCTTGACAAGAAGGCAGCATGATCGTGACTGCTTGCAGGTGAAGCGGCCCATCACTGACTCGCCCGGTCGATACGCATTACGTCATGGTTAGAACGTGTTTGATAAATTTATCAGTAGTGCGATTTGCGGTTGTCATTTCTTTAGGCAAGGTATTCAGATTATCCAATAATGTCACCCGACAAGATCTGGTGCTTAATCTGACATAAGCTGCCTACATTATACTAGACCTCTGGCAACTGCCTTGACTGCTTGTTGAATAGTCAGGTTCTGAATACTTATAACTGCTAACCTGGGCGGTTCTACACTGTCATGCGCCAGGATATCTACGTACGTCTCTGCTCTTGATTCCCGTTGAACCTCGGATCAAATCGACAGCTGCAAGAGATGAGCTTTCTCCAACAAGAAGCCGCCACACTATAAAACGCTCCGCCTTCTCACTTGAGGAATCATCACTCCGAATTCCGCGTTTTGTATTGGTAACGATTTAGGCGCTATATGAATGCTTGAAAATTTTTTATTATTATCATCGTTAACATTATAATTATCATTTATTGTTTGGTAGGTTAATGAAATATAACTATATACCTGTCTGGGCTATTGAGTGTCTATAAACGAAAACAGTAACACACACTCTTTGTTGATATTACGGCAGACAGTCTACCATTACGTGCTTCTCCGTACATTCAGTTTGGGATCATTCAGTTTTCCTTCAATGCAATGTGAACATTTACCCCCTCAGGTGAACAAATACCTTACACCTGACAGGCACATTGACGTAGCAGGTTCACAGTTCCTGATTTGCTGTATTGGCCACCAGTACCTTTGATATGGAAATGCCTAATGACAACAGCATGTATCACATCGTGATATGACACGCTGTCAGAACATCTCTAGAACATTAATGGATTATCCGTGGATCATGCCTAGTTTCTTTGCTATGTTGTTGGCCTTGCGAATTGAAGATGGGTGATTTATCAAACATTCCTTAGATGCCAGGTATATTACACCCCGTAAGTTTAGCCGTTTATTATTATTTGAAAGGTGTTCTACATAGGCGTCTGGAGAGGTTGGCTCACCCACTTCAGCTCGGCATCAGAATAAGGGAGAAGGGAGATACATGTTTCATGAAGCGAGTCAACTTAGCTATGTTACTACACTCTTGGAGTGAATGGGGGGTAACGATTCACATGGAGACGGTTGTGCGGAGGAAAGTTGAATATGTATATGGATAAGTAATAATTTCTCATGTGCCGTCAGTGCGGACGAGAAGAGCTGCTCCAGTGCGTAGCATTACTTCAATACATTGAACATGATGCTGATTACTGAATACTAGGTGACACCTAACATACAGTCATACGGTTTTCGATCTCTCGGGACTGCCTCAGGGTCGGTGTTCGAAAGCATATAGGCAGGATGAAAAAATGGCCACCCTATCATCAGTCTAGTAGTGAGAGCGTTGCGCTACATATACCGTACGCTGTAACGACCACGTTACCTCAGTTATCTATACTGCGTGGTTACTGCTTAATGGAGCATTGGTAGTCCTCACGTCTGTTCTATAATGTAGATGATATAATAAGTAAGGACCTAGCAGAGAGCGTGTGCGTTTTACAGGTGACAGTGAATTTTTCATGAACGAATCTACCGAAATTTGCGAAACTCACACTCGGACAATAACTCACCCAATGTTTTTGTCAAGACAAATACATCATTTTCGATGGCGCAACTGCTTGTTGAAAGTCCGAAACAATGAAAAAAGGTTCCGATCATTCCGAGTTGTTGCATTGCGGCATCTTAAACAATAGTACATAGGATAGTTCCTGTCGAATCTGTGGTTGTTTTGACGGGTGTTGTTGATCAATGATAAACTTCTTTTCAAAACAACAGTGTGAAGAACTTTACTTCCCATTGCATAAAACGTTGATTGAGTGAAAAACGACATGCATCAAACCAACCAAACCCTTGGAGGTCGTTTCGCATCGTTTTGCTGCAGCACTACAAGAACATGCTGAATACCGTATTCTCCATGTAGGTGTCGTGAAGTTGACATCGAAAATGCTTTTTCTCTAGCATTAAACTACTGTATATCGTTGGTGGCACATTTCCTTCCCTTGTGATACTCATGATGCCGAGAGGTTGAGTGATTCATTGACGAACCCAAAGCAACAGAGGACGATGAGGTTCATATTTCACCCATGATGTTTAATTGTTACAATCTGTCAAACATTCGTGCATTGACAAGGTTCTCGGAGTTGTATTCAGAATGTTGTTACCCCCATGATAAATTATGACAGCGAAAGCGGAATATCTAATTTTGTTATTATGGGGAACAACATCGACCTCATCCGTTTTTAACTTATTCTGTTACCAAACTGAAATTATCCAGAATAATAGTCACAAAATTCCTACTATCCCACAAAATGACTAGTATGATCTTTTCCTAGGGCAATAGGCATATTTAGGGTTTCTCGTGAGGAAGCTTGCACAACACTTTAAACTGATAATGATTACTGTGTAATGTGAAGTTTTCACTCTCTTAAATATGTATCACGGTGACTTTTGACCCTGACATAGGAAAGCGATACAAACTGATACTTGTTTATGAGGATACACACAAGGGGGCTTTGTCGATTAGGTCTGGTGGGCTTATCGTGCTTGCAAGGAAACTGTTAATAGAAACACATGTGCATATTCAAATCAAATTAAATATTATTATGACTGTATAGATTCCGCGACTGACGTCAAGGAATATAAATGTGTATCTTCCATGGAGGCGGAAGGGAAGCTCCGCGTGGATTTGGTGAATCTAAAATGAAGTAGCCCGAGTAATAGAACCGAAATCACGGAATTTTTGTTTGGCTCCATAGAGACCATATCTGGTGAGAACTGGAGAAACAAATTTGACAATTTTGACAATATTTCTGTCCGCTTTATCTTTCTGGAAGCAGACAGAAATATTCCCTGACTGGAGGAAGTGATGAAATTGCCGCCTGTATATAGGGATCGGAACGACCGCAGGGTCTGTTCTTCCAATTAAACCCCATGCGTGAGGCCTAAAAAAGGACATCTGTATGCCTAACACTTGAAACTTGTGTAAAACGGTGAAGAATAATCAAATTATCTTCTGTGATATTATTAAACGTTCCATTGAGTTACGTCTGCAACACATTTATGCAGCTCTGAATTGGGTTAGTTTCAATGCTCTCAAACCATGTCCCAGTGCAGGTTCGAAGATGGTGAGAGGCTTAACTACTCCAGTCCGTCATCATCTGACTCGTTAACTTCTCTTGATCACTATCCTGTACCACCCTCCACAGGTTAAAAATCGATCATTTTAGTTCCGATGTCTCGTCTCTCTATTTGAATTATTGATGTCACTGATGCAGTTCTTTGATATCGTGCACCATGCATCCCCAAACAGCTGGGATTCGTCATATGCTATTTTTAATCATATACAGCAATGTTCAATAAGAGGTACAATTTTCAGCTTCCAGATTTTTCGGTATAAGAAAATGAAATCATAAAAAATCAATACTCTTGATGCCGCCGCCACTGTTTTTTACCTAGATTATTGTATCTGACTGCCTATGGTTTTATCGACCGATACACTATTTTACACGGTCTGTTGGATCTGTATGAGGTATGGAATAATATAACAAACGAACGAACAAGGAGCATGATTCATTATCGAACATAGGTGGTTTTAATAACATGATTATAGATGGTACAGGTTCCTCACATTTCACATGGTTTATTGTATTGGATCGTAATATCGCTCTGCGCTGAAGGAGGAGATCCTCCCCTGCCGATGCAAAGGAATATATGCAGTCATGCACTGTGGCGTCATGTGTGGTGTGGCCTGTAGGTGTACGTGGCACGCGCCTGTGTCACAGATATCTGAAGAAACCCAAGCATGTATCGAGCTCAAATTAAGCACGTCGGTTGCTCATGTGGATATATGAACCCATTGTTCTCAGTGCCAGTTCAAGACCATTCGAGGGGACGACAGGGCGGAGATCATATTAGGAATGTGGGTTGCACGTATGGTGAGAATGAACCCTATTGTTTTTAGTGTCAGGTCACCATAATGCAATCCTCCTATATATTGGCAACGAAACATTCCCGAGCGATGTCAGAATGAAAGTTTAATCGTCCAGGTGAACTACTCTGGGGACCTACTTTGACCTCCTTTGACCTTTTGTCCTCATTTAACCTAATGACCTTCGGGCTATTTCCTCGTAACCACTCGTCTCGTTGCAACAAACCAACATAATTCAATAGCCTTCGTACTAAAACACTCCAACCACCCGCTAGCTCCAGTTTTGTCCTCTGTAAAAGGTTGAAATAGCTCTAGTACTGAAAATTTTTGTTCGACATCGCTCCTCGGCACATTTCAGAGGAATGGCGTTAAGGGAAGGTCTTCTCTCTGGTGACCACTCACTTTTTTTAAGCCGCTCGCCTTAAGTCCCCGCTTCCAAAGTTTACTGATTCCTTCGGCTCTCAGTGGTATAGCCACACTCCCCTCCCTTAGCTATGGGAGACTTTAAAACCCACACTCGTTTTCATTTGTTTTTCACCCAGCAAGCTTCTTGTACAACTCCCCGTGCTAAATGGCGAGAGTGGCACTAGCGTAACGGGGAGGGGGGGGGGGCTTATCTCAGCAAAGCCCTTTTTTCCCCCATCACCGATCGGATATGAGTGAGATATTCAAGGAATTTGTTCAAGTAACAAACTTGGTAACGGAAAATAAGAAGTAGGAGGACATTGTGTCGGGGACCTTATCCACCCCCTTTCACCTAAGGCAAACTGCCCCCCCCCCTCCTGTTAGGTTTGGGTCTTCACAGCTTCACTGATGACGTTGTCTGTCTTTTGCAAAATGTACTGACATTATGCCTGATTGAGTAAGTCACTTTTGAAGGTCTTGGTGTCCTCCTGTTTTCAGGGATCTCTGAAATCTCCGGCATATACAATCAGAACCACTGAATGATATTCGCTAGTAATGACAGATTAAGACTTCTCACTGAGGGTGGTGTCGCCTTCTATGCGTTCGCTCCCACGCAAAGCTCAAACCTCAGTCGTAGGGTTCCCGAAACATCGTTCATATAGAGCTGGCCCGGCATGCTCGAGCGCCTACGGGTTGAGCTTTTCCTTGGAGCGCGTCATTTAGTGCGCGCGGTCGCCTGAAAATAGAAAGTGGAGTCGGCCGTTTCCTCCTATACGTTAAAGGAGAAATTGAGCGTGCGTTTCTCATATCCTCCACCGGACTGAAATCACGAGACTGATCCCCAGACGTTAACTTCCTGACTCCTCTCTGTATTACCGTTAACTGCTCATGCCAGATACATATTGGTGGTTGATGGCACTTTACGTGTTTATTTATTGCGTGAGTAATTCACCATATTAGGATCTGCACCTCCCCAATAAACGTGTCTCTAGTCTCCAGGCGATTCGTTTTAATCATGAGACCATGGATGATGTTATATGTCGTGATTTAATGAATTCCGGAGAATATTGCCTAATGTTTTAGGTTACGCGAAATCGTTATAATGTGCCTAACAATTACAGCGTACTTGAACCTCCCACGATGGGCCATTACGAAAACT
Organism: Sclerodactyla briareus; assembly: GCA_026419785.1. Lineage (NCBI taxonomy): Eukaryota > Metazoa > Echinodermata > Holothuroidea > Dendrochirotida > Sclerodactylidae > Sclerodactyla > Sclerodactyla briareus. The sequence goes on along the minus strand of JAODTK010005331.1, from coordinate 22,269 downwards.
TTATCAGTATATATGCCTCAACCTCAAGTCTAATGTGTGATTGTTACGGTGTGAGAAATTTTGAAATTGGCAATCCATCGTAGTAGCCCCAAAGGCAGTTTCGAGGAATGTTTTAAGAGTGGGAATAAATTCCCGGAAATTTCGTGTAGGGCATTGGAGTAGGGAAAGCAATCCAATGTCTCACGACTGGGAGAAGGGGGAAATTCGGGGGATAAATGACAATACAACATTGCACCTGTGATTCAAGCTGAACGAACTAGCAGGACCTTATCAATCAATCAGGCTAGGCTACGTACTGTTAGTATAACTTTGAGTGCACAATATTCAGGCTGGTCTGAGGGTTCTGTGCGCTGTGTTCTAGGATGGAGTTAGAGTTGTGGACAGTGTTCATTTGTGTAATTTACAAGGTTAGGTGGATGTGAGCGAAACGGTGGATCCAGGTAAATACTTGACATTTCAGAGAGGGGACAGTTTCATGAGCGCAGATCCATGCGCCCATTGTAGGCCCTCTGACGGGGTGTGCATATATTATTCACGGCTTTCATCCAAATGTGACGCTTGTCAGAACAGACAGACTCCACATCAAAAAGCGCAATGGAAATATTTCTAGCCAATGTGATTGGTAAAATTTTCCTCTATATGCACCAAACCAATTATGCGAATTGTAGTCACTTCTAAGATACTATTTGAAGACTAAACTATTGATTTCGGCAAGCCATCAATCATCTCGTCAGATACCTAATCACAAAGCTTCTAGATCTATATTGTTTTATTTATTTTGCCTCGGCCATTGTGAGTAGAATTCGTTCATCTAAGATAAGACAACATCGGGTAATTAAAATAGAAAATATTTTCTTATCAAAGTTTTTGAGTAGCCTCCTTAAGAATTTTCCACACAATTCACACAGTATTTCCGATTTCTCTGCATGCTTCGTTGTCCTGCTTTCTACGTTTCGTATTCGAGAGGTTATTTTATTTGGATCGCAACCGATGTTCTAGTCTCTGAGGAAGTAACACGTGTTCGTCGAGATCCGTGAACACTTAGGCAAATTTATTGAAATCAACGACTCATTTCGGCATTCACTGCATTATCAGTATTAATTCGCTGTTGTCATATTTACGGCTGAGATAAGTCCAAAGTGCACGAATTAGTTTACCTTGAAAACAGATGGCTGACGCGTCATTTGAAGTACAGCCGAAAGAAGGTGAAGAGAACCCCTATTGTATTTCATATATCTACCTACGACTGACGTAACAAAACTAATACGCGAGTTGAAGAAAGCCGGATCAGCAAATCGGGCACTTCTGCCATATTACATTATGACGCAATACTTCAGTTATACTAGAGGACTCTGAGGTTGAGAGGTGGACAGAAGTGAAGCCGCAACTATTCTGCTGCCAGTCATCCTGTGATTGCAAGAAGTGTTGCAAGAAATATTTGGAATATGGCTCATGGGAATTGGTTCAACCGTATATAAGACAGCCCATGATCAGTGTCACAAATAGAGAGGATGTTACATAATATTAAACGGACCAATCGCAGTATCTGATCAAGAAATCCTGGTGTGCTTGAGTCCAACTCCTTAGTTGAAAACCCCTTTTTTTACGAGATTCAATGTTTCGTGATCGATTTCTTATTATAATAGGACCCGCTTTGGTCGTGTCGTCAAAAAGCGGCTTGGTTTTATTCTTTGACGCCATCGTAGTTACCAACTCTAACCGAACTAATTGACGTATCACTACCTCGGGATTATTTTCAACATCCATTGGATCTGCTGTCAATCTCACCAATACTGACGAAAATCATCTTTGTACAGAAACGAACGGAACCTAACAAAGTATCGTGCTGTTTCCAATATCCGTTACCTTGATTTATTAATTGTCGTTACTGCACAGATACCCATGGTTCATCCAACCGAAACTTTGCCACAGTCTGGCCACCTTACGGTTGAGACTGTCCCTCTTAGATATCGCGATACCATATGCAACCTCTCGATACAGAAAGGAGTCCTCCTCGTGAGTTCTGGTCTCTCGGCTGATCCGATTACCATCGATCAAAATAATCTTCCAAATAGGATCAATGACACCTACAGTATCACAGTTCTGCTCTTACTGGTTTACGATCTGTCTAATGAACAGAAGTAATGAAAATGGATTACACCGATTCACTTGTTAAGAACCTAAACTTTGGTGTTCCTCGTGGTCATTTTTGGTCCTCATATATATATTACATACAATGCATCCACTTCGGTATATTCTTTTAAAGTATGGAGTGCATTATGCGGACCATTTCAGATATTCAAAACCTTATACTCGAAGTTATATTATTCCATGCCATTGGCATTGATAATATCGTAAAACGTGTGAAGAATATCCACAGTGGGTGCTACTATACCAACTATACGAACGAGTAAAATCAACGAAATACTGGATTTGTCATATGGCTCCCAAGCACATCACGCGACCTTCAAGGCTTCCATGCTCACTTAAGATGATGGCACCTCGATATAGCCTGGCATTCGTCCTGAAAATCACTTGAAGGAGACGACCAAGTGGACCAGTCGTTCCAACCGTCAACTGTTATTTGCGTAATTTACTTAGGATAGGAGGGGTTTGGGGTTGGTTTTGGTAGATTTATGTTGATATTCTTCACTCATATAGGTCGCTAGTATCATCTGTGGCATCTAGGTCTTCAGGAATGAACAAACAGCTTCGAATGCGATAGATAGCCTAAACATCGCACCCACAGACCACTAACCTTCTTTTTTACGAGAGTTGCACTGGCCCTCAAAAGAAATGTATTCAACATGAGTCACTCACGCCTCCGTATACATGTCTTCATGACCAAACCCGAAGCTACCCGTCTGATCTCTTAGTTGTTCATCTGTCGCCCTATACAACATACAAGTCTCCTTCATATCGTCTCCATATGCTGGTACTCGTAAATCCAATTGGTGATTGCATGCTCCTTCTCCGCGTGTGCTCTGGAACAACCTCTCTTCTCATCTATTGCACATGTCAATCTCCCGACTCGTTTGAGAAACAAACGAAGTCTTATTTCTTCGACAACGCTCTGTAACTTTGGAAATGTGCTTTATAAAATGTTATACTGTGTTGTCGTGTCTTTTAGCTGGTATAAATGATGGCAAAACAACATTAAGTCACTCTGTCAAACTCGTTTCCTCTCTGTCTGTTTTCCATTGCATTTAGGGACACTGACCATGCCATTGCTAGGGGGGGATCCTTCAGCATTCGATGCAATAATTTTGTGATTGGAGGACTGTCGTAAGAACAGAAGTAAATTCCAAGAACCCCCCAACCCCACCCCACCCCAACCACTGAGCAAACATGGTACATTCCACACCTGGAAGAATAAACCATTAGAAGAATCTTCAAACAACAGCTATTTGGTCTAAAGAATTCGCACCAACACAATTTACAAAAGCGAATACTATGATCGTCAAAAAAAGTGGTCACTCACTCGATTTAGTAGGATTATCATTGGCTAATTTGAAATTATGGAGACGCACATACTAAACAACAAAGTACACAGGACAAGATTTTTTAACTGCTTACTCTAATCCAATTAAGGTGTTCATGCTGTCGCGATTCATGAGACGGACGGGTCTACATATAGCGATAAATCCCGCGTAAAACCCCCTCCCGTGACGGCGAAGCGCAAGAACCGCGATGCAGCAAATTGGAACATGCCGACAATAGCGGTGGACATATATGTGTATTCCTCAGAATTCTAGTCTAAATCGGGACGTGCAGGGAACTGCCTTTGTTCATTTGCCACCGATAATTTTCCAAATATGCCATATATGGCCAAAAACTTTCCATGATATATGGTCAAGCATAAAATTAATCGAAGCTTACAGCTTCGATACGGAATTAACTATTCATTCACGTGATTATCTGTCATAAACTGACCCTGGAGTATCGCTCAACGTATGACACCAGCTTCGCCAGCACGAGTGAACACAAGCTTTGCAGAAATGTCGCGATTCTTGCCAGAATCTCACTCTTGCGTTTTGTTTTTCTCTCCCGGATAGGACGGGCTGACTTCACTGTTTTTTCGTAGTAGGAATAAATTAGTCAAGTGAAAACACCGCAGCCTCCACCAAAAAGCAACATTTCCAGGCATTTTCTTATCATACTGATGTCGAATTGAAAGAAGTATTTCCTCTTCTGCCACCGCCTTTCGATTTCTGAAATAATATAGAGAAACCATTAATAGCGCCTTTGGGGGAAATATAAGGAGGGCTGATCTCAGCACAGATATTTCTCTCCTGGTTAGTCTTCCTTCTCTAGGATGACTTCCATATTTTCGGCTGTTGGACGAGACATTTTCTCGAATAGTGACAATTATCCGCCTCTTTTTTTTCCCCTTTTGAGCAAATATCCTCGCAATTTATTTCCTCTCAATCAAACCTTCTAGCCGCTCTCAGTGGAATTTGGTAATTTGATAATGTAATTGAGTGGATAACGATCTGATTTAATTTGAGCACGAAAGTCCTCCAATCAAGTAAGGCAATCGATCTGTGTATGTATGTTATCGTTCCGCTCGGTTCGCGTATTTCCAGACAGACCATAGAGCAGGGGCGTAATACGAGGTGGGAGGTGTGGGGTGTGACAAAACACCCCCTGAAATCAGATTCGGGGAACTCTGGGGCAAAAAAAGAAGTCGTCTCCCCCGCTCGAATTAGTGAAAAATTAATTGATTATAACCATGACCTATATTTGTCTAACTAAGAGGTGCCTCTGCCTGAAGATGACTGTCCCAATAACTTCGGCATCGAGTGAGAGAATTTTCTCTATCTTCTCTCAACTTCAACTAGTGAAGACTTCTTTACGTTTCTGTCCATGGGCCAAGACCGACTACGGGCCTATTGACACTGGCTTGTGAGCGTCATCTCACAGATGGCATTGACTGGATGCAATTTTTGAGTCGGTGGGCAGACTTGCCTAAGTTTGGTCGCCTTATCCTGTTTGAGCGGGGGTCACCGATATGGAGTCGGCGTAAATAGGTACTTTTTCCCACAATATGTAGTGATATATACGTAAGTGTAATGGTTTTTGTGTTCCCCTAATTTGCATGTCGAACTGGCAATGGTTGTAGGCAAGTCGTTAAGAATTGGTCAAAAATCTAAATTGGTAGTGCTGTTGGCGATGTGCATTCTGGAATTCCTGGTTAGTAAAGACGAGAGTTAATTTAAAAAAAAAAAAATGAAACTCTTTTCACTTCACTGTTATCATAATTACGATATTTCTGCCACATGTAAACTACATATAAATATCGTCGTACAATACAGTGTTCGGCGCCATCGGGATCAGATGGCACCCCCCCTCCGCCCCCACCCTTGCCGGGACTCTCAAAGCGGAGAAACTTCAGGGATATAAGTCTGGAAGGTAAGAAAAATAGGTGTGCGCGGCGCAGGTCCTAGGGAGTGCAGCAATTATTTAACTATGATGGACATGTGTGCGAAGTTCCAGCCCCATCGGACATAATATAAATATCGTATCAGCTCTGGGCTCGAAAGACCATGATGTGAAGCCATCTCCTCATGTTCATGTACCCGTCACCATTATGTGGATTTAGGTTCAAGCACTTGAAAAATCACGTGTCATAACTCATATACCCAGCGTACAGCAATCTAGTATGCCTAATTATAACCAAATATGAGTGCACAGGTTATGCATGTAGCTAGTTACATAACCGTTTTGACACACATTATCTCAACACACAGTTACACAGCGTTGTCGGGGATAAAAATATGTTTGGCAGAGAAAGTTGAATATTTTTAATGTAATTTAATGTAGAATATCGTACTAGGATAGCACCATTTTGCGTCTGAGGGGTTTCAGGTTTGGCAAAAATTCCACCCCCTCACCTTAACCCCTCCCCCATATCAGTATAACAACGAGATCACTAACGAAAACGCTGGCCACCCAGTCGATGGACCCCGAGCACCCCCACGACCGCATGGCGCCGTCCTCTGTAATCACCGATAATAAGAATAGGTCTCACGAAATCTTGTGGGTTCTCAAAATGATTCACCCCCCCCCCCCCTGGAATTTTATGTTTATACGCCCCTGCATAAGAGTTTTATAGTGATGTGTTTTGGCAAATATATGTAGGTACGAGATATTAGGTAGATTCCTAAAAAAAAATGTCTCCGGGTTACCGAGAAAATCGCAAAAGCCGATTAAGAATGTCCGTTGTAGTCGTGTACCATCGGCCTACGACTAACGGGGAGTAGTTTACAGGCTCCCTCTTTATGGGGTTATCCTGATAAATTTGCGAACAGTCGTGTATTGCAAATTCACCTCCCAAACATTATATTTATATGATACATAAAAACGTACTGCTTGTCATGTGACTCATGTGAGTCATGTTAGATTTGCTGTACCAACAATGCAATATTGAGCATATAATGAACATATTGAACGTCTTAGAGCTGCTGAACAGTGACTGGCAACATGCTTCGGTATGGCCGGTATTCCCTCCTGCAAATTCGTAAAACCTAGGTTGGTGGTCTGTGCCTGTTACGGATAATTGTCTGAGTGACTAAGTATATTCCTATTACTAAGATGAACCTAAGGACATGTTTGACTTTAGTTCAAACATGTCTAGTTAGACGCTGGAATGCTCTGGAGAAAACACCCCGAGGGAATAACAAACCTATATGTTTTTGATTCCTCCTCTGGTCAGTATTTTCTGGTTGCCAGTAATTCATGTCATAGTAGTATTGTAGTTCCTCTTGTCATGGCGTCCACGAGGCCAGGCCCATATCTGGAGAATGCACGCTCACCATAACTGTTGGTCCTAAAATGTGCTGGTGTATATGGAGCAATGATGTCGAAGACACGAAAAATACGGACTTGTTAATAATAGGAAGCTTCCCAAAAGGAGGCAGATGGATTTGTACTCACTTTCTGTTACTTGGGTACCATTGGAAATTGGAAGGATCTCGTGTAATGTAGACAGATTTCTTTTCTCATCTGGAGTACAACTCTAGCAGCGCTGTTCTAGACGGTTGGAAGCTTAGATAGCAGATGTTTTGGGAATCATAATCCAGTTTTGACATTATTACGGGAGGGCCATGTAAATGAGCAGTCTGAGCATTCCAGCCGTTTCGGTATCCAGTGATTCCTAATAACACTGATGTTAATGGAATGATAGTACGCGGCTTCGCAGATTGGTAACACATGACACTCCATATTTAAGAACTTGAATCCCTAGTTCACGTGCTGATGTCGGTTATCTTATCATCTCATTAGTTGCTGATCGAATGAGGTTAGCAGCTCACTATCGTCTGCATTCATTTGGATACCAAAGTTGTAATAATTACAATAGTTGCTATGGGGGCTGAGCAGATGGTGAACACCTTTGGACCCCATCGGTGTATTGTCGTTCGGGCTGGAAATGGGAGTCGCCATTATGCACTTCACTATGCACCTCAACTCTATTTCGCGTGAGGTATTCACGGTCTAGGGAATATTGCCCTGCATATGCGGACAGACGGACACACACACACACTCGCACGACAAAGGTGACCACTATTGTTCTTGAACATGTTTAGAGGCGAACATCCATTATATAAAACCAGAACCAGGCAGAAAACTGCACGATTGAATAACTTTGCAGGCGGTCTCTGTCAGGTGGATAGAAAACATTCTAGAACTACGAATCGAATAATAAATGCTGAGAAAAGTCGAAGACCTGTATGTTTCAGTAAATCGTATCGCGTACCTCTGGCCTAATGGGACTTTAATGATATGTTTGGACCCTTCAGGTGACTACTTCGGAGATACCTTGATCTGTGCTGAAGGGGGAGAAGGAAAAAACTACACAAAAAACCAGAACAACCCGAAAAACGACACGAACTGCCGACTAAAATAAAAGACTCAATAACAAAAAATGTCTTATGACTGCGGCCAACGTGTATCAATTACTTCAATTGTAATTCGACTTAAGTTCATGTAACACTATGGATTACTCTTGTGATTACAGTACTCCTGCTATGGATGACGCCGCTTCCTACCAGGTAAACTTCCCTCTTCATCTCTGCGGTCGGGTGGATTATTGACAAGTCCTGGATGGGTATAAGCCTTTCATTCTGCTCTCCATTTGCATGTGTAGTTTGTCGGCTAGCCATTAGACTGATTCACCTGTTTTACAAATACGTTTTCCAGCGACTCGAATTAATTTGAAGTCTACTCTGGATTGTACAGCTGAACTGCATGTTGACAATGCATTCAATAGATTAGTTATTTTTACTTACTTAATATTTTAGGGGTGCATGCAACTCCTCATGCATGTGCATGCATCTCATAGTACCACCCGGCCAAGGATTAGCGCAGGTTACCCTCGTTGTGGGCGTGACTGTCACATTACCAGGTTTACCATGTGTACCTGTGTTATACAGGCTACGAAATGTATCTGAAAACACGGAAGACCATCCATGGAAATGATGTCATTTCCATTTCCTTATTGGCTTTCATTCAATGAAAACGCCAATCAATCCGTGCAACAATGTATTCATCTAGTAACAATGTATTCCATATAAACGTGACAAAATCTACGTATAAAAATTCAACCGCATTTAGGACACGTTTGCGCCTATTGCCAGGGTAACCCCTCAAAACTTCGGTACGGAGACAGCATAGATATCATTCAACCAGTGAAGAGAATCCAGAGCTTGAAAGGAGGGGTGGATTAGCGAGATATGAGACTCCTCTGCCAGGGGTGCAGAGGACGATCACCTGTTGGAGTTCAGAGGCGAAACTCTGGATCATGAACCCAATCTTTTTCGGTGTTTTTCTAAGGACCTCTCAGGCTGTTCTGTATTACCATGTGCTCGTTTTCTCTGAGTGGAAATTCGAAATAGTCATTGAAACTATAGCTAGTAAACTTCGGTACGGAAATGGCATATATGAAAGTCAACCGTTACGACGGAGAATTCGTGCTATTATGAAGGCAGAAAGGTATTGCCTGGGAAGGAAAATGAAAGTTGGAGGCTCACACTGTGAACAGCGACTAGCTGCGGGGGCCTATGACCCGAGACCTCGGCCCTAGCCTACCAGCTTGGGGCACGACGTAAATGGTGGCATTATTATGTCAATGTGGTGTTATCCCTTGAATGACAAACCCGTGACTAGGCTTGGGAGCGGCCGCTGGGTTTGGGTATTGCATAGGGCAGAGGCCTGCCTATATCTGCGGAGACGACAGGCAGAGGCCTGTTGCTGATAGAAAACAAATGATAGGCACACATGTGAGACTCAATTTAAAGGCTGAAAAGGGACTTCTGGCGACGTCGGGACTGCATGTCCAGTAAATCAATGTCCTTTTGCTTAACAGTCTCGTCATCAGTTGGTGATACTTTTTCCGAGAGGAAGAAGGTGAAAAAGGAGGGAAACCAAGCTTACTGGGGGCAGTGAGCTTTGTTCATCGTACAAAGCAGGAGTGTAGGTGTGTCTGCAGAGAACTTTTTTCACACATTTCATTCGTCAGGAAAGCCCTTCTGTTACTCCGGCAAAAGTTTGAAGAGGCGTTCCCCCAGGGCCAGTGCCGGCCCCTCCCCTTCGCGGCTCCTACCCCCCCCCCTCTTCCCGGCTCCTATGCCTGTAGAGAAGAAGGGGCCTATTGCTGATAGAAAAAATCCTGTCCGATGTGAGGATAGATTGAGGCTGAAATAGGCTTTCTGGCCACGTCGGGCTGCATGTCCGTAAATTAATGTTCTTTTGATTAAAAGACGCGTTACCAGACATGAAGAAGGTGAGGGAAACCATGTTCACAGGTGGGAGTGAGTTTCGCTATACAGAACAGGAGTGTGGATGTTTCTTCGTATGTGTCGTTGTTCAATGTACCTTCCGCTCTCGAGTGATATATCTCCCCTTGTGGTGCGCTAAAGCTATATCATTGCTATACCATAACGTAGCCTATTCACATACACTAATAGCCCATGAGGAAATCGTCCTCATGGGCACATGCACATGAAATGTCCCTGTTACACTAACAGGTACTTTCCTTACACACTCACCCGGGTGACGCAGTTGATTGGCCGCCTTGCTGTAAATAAAAAAAAAAAGCATTAGCTTTTAATACATGCTCCACCATACAGTCTGAAAACAGTCTGGAAACAGTCTCTCAACTATTCTCATTAATCCGAGAAGAGGTGATCGTGCTAACCGTTAGAAACTAATTCGTCTCCTATGTAGAAGACCCGTTACAAGTAATGGTAAGTTTAATCGAAGCCAACCCTACCCACTTTTAAACCTGCAGAGGTGTGAAATACCTGGTATCTACGGAATGTTCTGCAAATTACGAACTCCGCCCGATTAATTTACCCAGGCTGAAACAGGGATAAGAAACTCGGCATGATTAACAGAGAATCAATTAATGTTCATTTTTTAGGGGAGATGTTTTTGCAGTGTGTTTCGGGATAACGATGTGATGCACGCTGTGAACAGGAGGCTTTTTCATACCATGGGACTGGTGGCTGATTACTGCACACCGGGAACAATGAGTTTGCTTGCTCAAGTAGATGCGGGTATTTATTCAAATGATCTTCGTTATACCGATGATGGAAAGAAAACTTGGAATGATTCTAAATTAATGTACGGAATTACGATACACAGAGATGGAACTCTTGTAATTACTATCTAAGTGTACCGTGGATAATGGGGTGTAATAGGTTGAATTAGGCTTTGCTCAATCTGGTGTAGTACGTATGATCCCAGGAATCGAAACTGTAAATACGGTGTATAGTTTTGAACGACCACATGTTCAACGATAGTAACTTTCGCCAGGAGGAATTTAGTATCACCCATCTTCTGCAGAAGTGAACATCAGCTGTCCAAGTTTGTTCCGAAAACTCACAATGGGAGAGTGTGCCATGATTATATTGGTGGGTGTGAATGGTTTTGGGCTAGTAGGTATAGCGCTGATTCGCATTTTTTCATGCCAGTTTCAGGATAACAACCATATATTTTTTTATCAGGGAAGGTACTAATCGATTGTTTCGACAGTTGGCGAACGTAGCATAACAATCTGGAAATCGCCGTTCGAATCCGGGGATCGGATCATAGGTACGCATTGCTGTCAGGCCAGCAGGCGAGCGCTCACTCAGAAAGGCTTGAGTAGAGACAAGCGATGATGGTAGAGAATTGGCATGTTCCTATTTGCGTGAATCACTCACACCTCCACCGGTTAGATTAGGGTATAGCGTCTGCGTCCTTGGCTGACCTTGTTTAGGTAAGATACTCAGCTCGGTGGTACACTGTAAGAAAAAAAAAAAATTTTTTTTTAAATGGCAACAGCATAAAACATTAGTTGAATTAGAGGATAATTCATTGGCGGACAATGAAACAGTGTAGTAAGAACTCACTTGATAATGACAAAGGTATATCAGCTCAATGTACCATCTAATCGATCGCAGTCTGTCATAATAGGCCATGACTGTCGGATCTGCCACCGCTGAAGCTCAAACGAGTGTGTTCTTTCTTGCCGACCTACACAATCAGCCTATAAGGAACTTCGAACAGGAGAAAACGATAGCGCTTGGTGCAGACTTACTTTGCATTTATTCATCCACCTCTCATTTGACGAATCTTTTGAGCCTACATTGAATATCATTTGAAAAACTACTAGAGTTTTCGTGTCTAAGAGTGTAGTCGAAATTGACTGCTGGATGTGATGTTGTTTTTTTCTTACTCTTGGTGACGTTTTTGTAATATTATAGAAATTCTGTCACAGGATGCATATAGCTCCCTCTATCATAATATATATTACCAAATGAGTCTATCCTGATACATTCTGTATAATGAAGTATATATATTAAATTGCTTGTCAGTCAGTCGTGTATTAAATATAAATATCATTGATGATGCTTAATTCCGGAAAACTGCTAAAAGAACTGCGTTAGATGCAAATAACTTTCACCATTTTCAACGCACAGGCTAAAAATAAATTGTTTTTGCATTCATCGTGTTTTTCTACTATTATGTGCTTGGGCACCTCAGAGGGTGAATAAGAGCGCGTTGTAAATTTTATTCGTTTTAGGCAAACAATCTCAGAACTGCAGAATAACCCCCAAAACAGCTCAGCATGTGACCGGAGGCACGTGACGGTATCAATATAACACAAAGCAGTCCCTCTCCCGCCCCTCCCCACCTCTCCAAACCCCTAAGGAGGTGCATTCCTTTGAGGAACATGTTCAATTCAGCTGACCAGTGGACTCTCACTTGGCATGAGAATACGCATGGGCTCCAAGGTCCAACTGGTGATTTTAATTCGAATGTATTTATGGTTTGTTACGTATGGAGAAACTTGATGATGACTTTGTTTGGAGGTTCCATCGAATTCCAATAAGATAATCTCAGCGTGTTTCCCCTCCCCTATTACCTATGGACAATCTCTTGGCCATTCTGGCGGAGACGAGTCTAAAAGATAAGAATTACTGAACATTAAAACAGCAGACGGATGACTGCCTCATTTCGAGTACCTCAAAAGTGCGAACCTGAGTTCAAGTAGATTGAACTTTTAGAACTCGGAGTAGAGAACGCTGTGTTGTAGTGTTAGGATATATCGACCACCCACGTGAGGGCTAAGATAAATTACAAGGAATAGAAAAAGCACATTTAGGAAACTAGATACACTTACAGAAGATGCCACCTATATCACGCGGCTAGTGACTCGCGTTACTCTTGAGGACTGTGAGATCATGAGTGACGGCAGGCGGAGGAAAATCTTGCTTGTAGTTCTCTGGATCTGCCCCCAAGAATTATTAGAATGTGTCACTTGGGAATGATCAAGACGGGACAGACGCAATGCGTGGAGACGATAACGAATGCGTGAGACTATGTTTAACGAGACAGATGGGCCTATCGCAGTATTTTATATGAGTTTGAAAGATGGCCAACACATTAAAATCTATGCGACCCGTGACCAGGCACCGATAATTTAGAAATATCGAAGTAAGGGCAAACAATAAGTCACTGCCTATGTGATATTTGTTAGTTTTAACAAGAAGCAAGAATTATTCAAATGGTCTGCCCAATATCGATGTCTGAATTTACTGTTCATAACATTTCCGCCTATCAAAATGTCACATCAAAGTGTTGAATGATAAACTGTGGAAAATCTGGAGGCCTGTAATGACCTGTCATTATGCCGGCAGGAAGAACAGGCAGAACAATAAGCCATAGTTTCTAATATTATCGACACATATTATCGAAGTGCCGCGCTATATAGTCATTTGATTCATTCTCCTTTTTCATGTCAATAATCCTGTCTACATGTGTGCATCTAATTATTGAACATTTTTAGGTACGATCTGTGTAGCTGGTTTGCCTCTTAGGAGTTCCATGAGAAGTAAGTTTCAAGCACAGCATCAAGGCAATACCGTCATCCAGCAATCGTACGAAACAGCTACTAATTCATTTTGTACCGAAAGTTTCCGTTTTTTCTTCGAGAGAAAACGATACGGAGGGGAATAAATCACGATTCATTTTAGATGCCACACTACTACAGTTATGTATCACTTAATCCACCTTCATATCTGTACAATGTTCAATAGTTTGTTTCCTCTACTTAAGTCGTACATTTACGAATTATTGGATGGAGGTGTTCTCCATTTTGGGTACTACAATACTACAGTTTTGAAAATACAACATTCACCTCCCAGTCGGCGTAACGCTCCATGTTTATCTGAGACATATATGTTTTTGCCTATTACTTTAGGTTAGCCTTTATGAGATATATTGTAATGTGAGAGGAGGTCCCCCCAAAAATGTTCCTTGAAATAAAACAACTCGTCGACGCAAAATCTTAGCGACTGGACAGAACGCTTCTCACCACAAGCGAATCCTCACTAGGCACAGAACAGGAATGCCTTTTGGCGGTTTCCGTCATTGGGTGGGGAGGGGGGGGTCCACGCAGAAGGCAACTTGCCTGCCCCTCGTTTGCCCCCGCTCCATCCCCTTGTGGCTGAGTCGAAGGCACCGGGTCCAATTTTTGAAAGTCTTTGGTATAACCTGACCGTGCCAGCCGGGTAGGAGGCACGACGCTCTACCAATTGTGCCAACCACTATCGGTTCTGTTAGGGCCTGTTCTGAAGGGGCGGTCATGTCGCAAAACATAGCGAAAATTAGACGGCGGCCGTTATCGGGCATACATGATACGACGATTTGAGCAACCATAAAACATGCCTGGTGGGAATTTAGAAGCATTGGGAGGAAAAAAACCCGAGGGTAAACAATTTGTGGTCCGGCGGTCAAGATATTCGGGTTGAGCATAAAAACTGGTTACCATAGTCAATGAGTTTCCTTTGAAAGCAATCGACAACGGGTATTAGTTCCTTCTAGGATCCATACTTTCATAACAATGCATGGATGTGGTTTGTTGGTAATAAGTGTGTATTGTCCGTTATACGGCCTAGGGGGGGAGGAAAAACGGCAGCATTTTGTTTATTCTTTAAATTAAGCAGATAGGGTGCGCGTTCTTAGAAAGCATTTGTACAAGCAGAGGGATCAGAGTCGGATAACCATTGTGCGAGTGTTGTTGACCCGGACAGTGTGCCCGTAATAATCAGCACGTTTAAGAAATCAGGGGGCAGCAGTTCTTAGTGCGGGGTCAATCGTTGGGACGGTTAAGCATAAAGGTACCTCTATACCATCAAGGAATATTCCATTCGCTGCCTAGAATCTCTACTGGAATAGTTGGAATTCACATAATGTGTGTAATCCTCCGAGGCTAATGTTTATGAGACTTTAACTTTCAATGAAGATCACCATAAGCCTATTATGATGACATACGGTTACTTAGAAGTGGTTGTGTGTGCCAATATTTCGGGCTGAAGTTTATATAAACACCAACCCCAACCGGCAAAGTTATTTTGAAATTGGATATTGAAAACTATGTTGTTTCGAAGAGTTTCATACATATCTGGAAATTAAAGGATTACACTGCCAGAGTTCCTCAACACTACTTAGAAAGCTGCCCTAAATTAATGAGAATAAGGATTCCGTCAGAGATGATTGCAGGATGGTTAGGATGACACAGCGGAATTTGTTTCGCAATAATTCGCGAGGTTTACAATAAACGCCCGGACGTTTCTTACATTATTCAATACTCTCAGGCAGTATAGCTTAGGACTAGTAATCGAGAAGTTCCGGGTTCGAGACCCGGCTTGGTGGCTTTTCCAGTCGTGTTTTATCAGGCGCATTATCTCCTGTTGCCTCGTCTTGCCCGGCTTATTTTGATCCTCTGAGAGTAACTTGTGGATACAGTGCGCTGATTATGCCGCCAATTGTGATGGGTGTTGTGGGGGCACCTATTGGCAGTTACCATGACCAGGGTGTAATGACCTTATTATGATTAGTAGTATAGTGTGTATTAGGATTGAATTATTATTATTCTTTATTTTATTTTATTATCATCATTATTGATAAACGTTACACTGCGAACAGTTGCCTACGCAATTTAAGATATAGAATTATATTAATAGCTATCATACGTCAAAATTCTCACTTCTAGGTTTTTGTGGCCAGACTTCGTCACTTTTTATTGTGGTCTGTGTTTTATCACTATTTGATGGCAATTGGTTATAGTAAACTGTCGCTGGTTGACGTAAAATAATGACAACTATTTCATTGTCCAAATATTCTATAATGATAACATGGTCACCTGACTGTCAGATTCAACAAAACATGATAATATAGAACATTGTCAATCGCAATTTTTCATTATAAGTGGAGAGCCCAATTCAGGAATGCCGTTGTGGGCATCTGCTAAGACACGTTTGAGGATAATTGCTGTATCACAAACAATCCAGGTCGGAATGTTCAGAAACAGTATTGCAGTTTGCCAAAACTTATTGAAACAACAGTCGTGCATCTTTTATTTCATTTTTACGCAACCAAAATGATTGCTAGGAACGTGATTATTCTTACTTTGGCAACTTGGTGGATCGAAATATTAATAAAAATTAGTGAAAATAGTCCTAATGAAGAAGCAGTAACAACGTGACAAACGGATTGACAAAAAAAAATTCAATGCGAGATCGCATCTCTCCTCATCCCCATGTCACCTATCAACGATCAGGTTACATCACGCTCGATTATTCTCAAAATGAGCACTCACCGGAAGTGCGCCGTGCTTGTATGTGAAGTGGGTGAGTATTTCAGTGACAATATAGTTAAGAATTTGTAACTCGCTTGAAGTCCACATTTTCAATCTACAAAAGTATTTTGGTGAAGACCTCTATGTGTAGCATGGAATGTGCTTTAGAGATTTTTTCTTCGACTCCGTGTTCTTCGTTCGTACGATAACAGGGTGTATTATTGATCTTTAAATTGGCTATTATGCCAAATTTGTTTCATTCATATTCACTGCCTCGACCAATTCTTTTTACATTCTATGTTTCAACATCTTGTCCTGAACATTACACAGACGTGGCCTTTGGCTACAGACCTCATTTATGATTGATTTAGGCAAACCAATTATGTTAGGAATTCTTAGAAAATTGCTCAGTCCTATGCCAACGTTTATGTAGGTTAGCCGCTGTATATAAGTATTTTTCAATAGCGGTCAAAGCAATTCGTCAGAGCAGCCTAAGGCCACTGCAGCTCCCCTAACGCTCATGTCTGATATGGGAAGTCTTTCACTGGGTTATTAATACCATGGGCTGCATCTCATCCTATGCTGTGAATGAAGTCCTATTAGGGAGCGAGCTGGCAATAATAGACAGCCTCTGGTATCTGAAATGCATTCAATACAATCTATTCCAAATGTATTCTTTACGAAGAAACCTCTTGGAAAATGGGATAAGCGCTAGCCACGACGTCTTACCTAGGGCTCACACTCTCCGAATCTCGTTGACCCATATTTCGTTATGTTAAAATCTCATCTGTGCTTCGAGAAGAAACGAAAATATGAGAAATCTAACAATTCTTCCTCGAGCGTATTCCATTCATCACTTGCATCAATGTTAGATCTGGCGAGTACTGCGGGTCATAACCGACGAGTCTGCAGTTGTTGTTTTTTTTTTTTTTTTCCCGAATGGATGTTAGAGTGAAGGACTGTAAACGACTGTTCACATTCATGATGTCTACTGTTTTGGTGGGCAATACTATTGCTCCACCTCAATTCGGCCCATTATGGTATAGCCAAATACGTTCCCAAAGCCTCATCTCCGGCTTAATGAAATGGGTAAGAGAATGAAAGACCCGACTGGACACGTGTAGCCATCTGCGTAAATGTTGACCAAAAAGTACGTAAAAAATAAATGTTATAATAGTTCGTGAATTTTCTACCATAATGGGTCTTCATATTCCTGTGTCAATCTATTAAAGTTGGAAGACAAGGTCAATTATCGCGACGAAATTCATAATCTCATAATAATTATTATTCTTCAATGAACGATAGCTTCCGGAGATTTCATAGACACAATTGATGGTCAGATTGGGGTGGGTCTCTAAATTGAGGGTCAAGATTGGTGCTCTAATTTCCATAGTTAGCTGGAAGTGATAACACATTCATCCTTGGCTACTTTGGCTTGATGGAATGAATTGGCTGAACACTATTTCGCCGAACAAGATGCGGCAACTGATCAAATTACTAATGTGATTTCGGAAAATTGGGAGAACAATCACGAGTTGAGTGATCGGTCAGATTAAATGGGCCGGCTTTGGACATTTCGTTTGTACTTTAAGTTTCATTCAACTTTGTCCTTCAAGGCACCGCTGCAAAAATTGACACAAGACAGTTGTTTTTGTTCATTTTTTTTCCGTGAAAAGTTGTCTTGGGCATAGAAGCTTGGTTACAAGAACTCACGGCCTACATGGGGGGACTATAAACGTACAAACAAGAACGAATCAACAAGACAACTGATACGATCTGAAACATCTATACTGATCTGGATAGAGGACTAAATAGACCATCGGACTCGGTATAGACTATAATAGCAATAATACATTATTTTGGCAAAAGTCGCAAAACCACCCATATCAACACAGAACACAAAACTAATCATGTTGTCGTGAGTATATGTACATATGTGTATGTCGTAGTTGCTTACTAATCAACCAACTGACTGTTATTGCCATGTGAATCGATTAATTTGCATTAAAACAGATAGCTGTGAGTGTGACTATCTATATACTATTCGAAACTACCTTCATCGGGTTCCTGCGCTCCGATTGCCGAAGACGTTCAATCAAGCCTGGTGTTGATTCAAATCTCAGGTTGATCCATTGCCGAAGAGTTCAATCAGCCTGGTGTTGAATTCAAATCGAGGGTAGGATAACTTTGCATAAATACACAATGGGAGGATTTGTCCTAGCGAAGATAACTGGGATTACCTCTATTTGATTGGGTAAATAAGTTCAAATTCGATTGATACCGGTTTCAATCGATCATCGAGAGTATAGTTCTTGCATTCATAGTTTTTGTGAATATTAGGCCTTCCGTCCGCCTATTGGCCTCCGGAATCTATGATTTTCATTCAAATTCCTCCCTTAAAATGCTGTGGACTGAAAGGCCGTGGGTTTTGCCATATTCTATGGCAGAAGTCCCTCCCGCTCCTACGCCAGGAACAAGAATGGAACAATGTATGTCAAGAAGCATTTGTTGACCTACCATTCTGCACTACATGCATCATTTAACTGGGGGAATTGTACTGTCGCCAGTTCAACATCATGTCTTACATGGAGTTTTTTTTGGAGCCAAAAAGGGGTTTGTGGCAGATGAAGAGAACGGAGCTTGACACCAGTGAGTCACAAACGTCAAATGCTCAAGATTATTTGAAAAAAATTTGACTGAGCACACCTAAAACAAGATACTACATTTGACCTGGTTCTTTATCGAAAACCGCTCCTGCGAAGGAGCAGGCAAGGTTTGAGACAACTGCGGAGATACAGTTTTCAATGATGATTTGAAGCCAGTTAATGAGCCCAAGAAACAGGACGTATGCCACGGGTGGTAAATACTGGCCTGCTGCTACCCTGAAGAGGTAACCCTAGCAAACGCGACACGAGTGCGATGCCTCTCTCCAGACGTCAAATGCACAGAACAAGAACAGGATGCAGCGAAGCAATGGTATGATAAAGTCCTTTTTGGAGAAGAACAATTAATGAAAACATTCAAATATTAAATATGCAGAGATGTCCCAAACCTACACGCAACCACGGCCTCAGGTCTGAAGTTATTACAGAACTGGATGGACATGGCTTGACAGCCGCACGATTTCCACACTAAGCGGCCATCGGAACGAAGCTATTGTATGAACTCATCAGTCGTGCAGAACCGTCGCGAAAAAAATAGTCTGAATTTTTTGGGGGACGCAGTGTGACGATGATGATCCGAGTAGCAATAGCAGTGGTAATAATACTACATCTAGGCCTAGCACACGCGTTGTTTTTGATTGTGATATTCTCAGCTAGCGTATGCCAAACCTATGCTAGCGTTATGCCTACTCAAAGGTCACTAGGACGGCTAGCTAAACTCGTGTTGAATTCAGTAAAAAAAAATGCCGAGTCTCACACAAAACCTGTCAGGTATCCAGAGCATTTTCTCAAACTGTTTGCACTCGAGTTCTGTGGTTTTTACAGCCCAAACATTGAATCAGTAACAAACGTGTTTGATCCCGAAGGTCAAACAGTAGGACCGGGGTAAGGGCAACATTCACATTTATTCCGAATAGCTAGCTAGCTGTATATTGACGCCGTTACCCTGTCTTCAATTGCTTGCCTATTTTTTCATTTCTAGATTGAACGCCTAGTTATAATGGAAAAAAGAGAGCAGATGAATTTCAATGATGATATGTTTTATTCGTTTACCTAGGACTCGTTAGTCGTTTGAACATCATACTCAGGTGTTATTTCATCTTTTCGATAGTCAGACGGCGTTCGCAATACATTAGGATTTATCTTTGGCGAGAATTGAGTGTGATCACTACATTTTCCACCAAAGGAGTGGACTCTTCCCCATTTCTCAAAGTCAACAACTCCCC
Organism: Sclerodactyla briareus; assembly: GCA_026419785.1. Taxonomy (NCBI): domain Eukaryota; kingdom Metazoa; phylum Echinodermata; class Holothuroidea; order Dendrochirotida; family Sclerodactylidae; genus Sclerodactyla; species Sclerodactyla briareus. The sequence continues at coordinate 2,254 of JAODTK010005331.1, read as the reverse complement.
TTAACCATCCTCATTTACTTTCTGACAGTTTCTCACTAAATTGCCCGCATTCGAGAATAATTTTCTTACTATAGCGTATCGCCACAAAAATTTTAACCACCAGTGTAAATTAAAATCATCTCAACCATTTCTTGCGCTATATAGTGTTACCGTGGCAGTTTTTTCACTGGAAGAAACCTTCCGTCTCCACCTGCTATTTATGATCATATATATACCGGTATTCAGGTCACAATCCAGATAAATTTAGGTGAAACTTCGGTGAATTCTTGAGATTCACAAGGCAAATACATTTTGCAGCTATACTCACTGGTTTAAGGAAACCCGGGTATTTATTAGCAGCAATGGTTATATTGGAACTGCGTTCTTATTCATTTATCAAGGAGAAACACCAGAAGCTATGGAAACAATGTATTCAAGCTAAGCGATCCATGAAGCTATTGAATTGGCGCTGCTGCGGTATGGCCATATGTTGGCACATTCATAATATAGGATCGGATTCGCCAATTATTAATGCTAAACGTTCTATGTATGTGAAAAGACTCGAAAAGTATGATAATTCAAATGTATATTGAATACAAGTATCGTGTATCTCAAACCCTTGATGACAATCCCGTTATATTAGATTCGGTGATAAATGACTGATTGATCGGAATTTGAGTTTGCAATCACACAACAAACTGTCCGGTAATAATTAATTCGATGGGTACCTAAATGTATGAAGGTTATAACGGTTGTAATTTTATCGCTCCAGCCTGCTTACCATAAACGGTCGAGGTCACAACGGTGCGACAGTGTGTCAGTATTCCATAGTCATAGAATAAAGGGGGATAGGACAGCATTCTGCATGTGGTTGCTGAGGAGTGTGATGGCAGGAGGGCAGACTTCAAAAATAACTTCCAAGTTTCGTAATCATAGATAATATTCCACTCAATCTGTCGAATACTATCATCATTTGTGATAGTAATTGGTAATAGGCAATATTAGATTCTGCATTGTCTAAAGAAACTGAGCTACCCCCCTGAATTGGAGCTTTCATAACAACATGTGTGATAGGAAATAAATTGCTATCACGTTGAACTACATCTGGTATTGATCCCACCATTCGTATGTTAATGAAAATTTGCAAGGGAACAGTAGTAGCTAGAATCGTCGCTCGTTTTCAAATAAACAAACTCACGGAACCCAGGAAATATGACTTCGTAAGAGTGATTGGATGAGCCACGACTGGTTAAAAATATCTGATTGCCGAGGGAAAAGCATCACTAGTAGCAATTTATATCTCGTGTATGTTAAAATAATGCAAAGGATCTGACCAAGTAATTACGTGGTTAATTATATAATTAATTAATCATTGTATATTAAATAGCTTTTCAAGAGGCCGTTCATCACTGGATCAAACTGTTTTGTACGTTCCCTAAAATCATTTATACCAGTTACCATGAATTGAGCTGTGGTTGCTTCGAATCCCCGGATTTCAGTTTGCGTAGTTTCAACTGGCTATGAGAAATAACCTGAAAATGAAAAATAGAAAAAACATTGTTGCAACACATGTGCATTCAGTTGCGATTGCTATGAAAGAATGAACGAACGGTTGTTTAGTTTTAGTTTGGTTTAGTTTAGTTTAGTTAGTGTGTTTAGTTTTAGTTTTCTTTCTCTTGTTTAGTTTAGTTTAGTTTAGGTTGACGTTAGTTTTAGTTAGTGAAAAGGGGTCAGGAAGGACAAAATCCTCATAGAGACACGAAACCACAACTCCCAAAGAGAAGAACACCCCCCAAATGTTCAAAGAATTCGCGCACAATTCTTGAAAAATTAAAGCAAGCAATGTTCTGAATGCATCAAACTCTTTAGACAGAACAACATCTTCAAGACGGCTATTCCACTCAGAAATAACTCTCTGGGGAAGAAATATTTCCGCATGTCCAATCTACATCATTTACCACGACGAAAGCTTGAGGCAATGGACCCCTATTGGTGGTACTTTGGAAAACTCAAAGAAATAGCCGAAGGAAAGGCCCTCGAAACCATGGAACAATTGAAAAAACCTCTGACATCCAAATCCCACGAATTCGTCTCAGCTTCCTCGAAGTTAGACCGAGACGGCACGTAATCTCTCTTCGTAAGGTAAATCTTTAATACAATTATTAATCATAGTGGCTCTCCGCTGAAACGTTTCAATTACCGCTTGTTGCGAGAAATACTGGGATTTCCTACTTGTAGACAGAATGATTCAGGTGAGTCTCACCAGCGGCTGAAA
>JAODTK010005330.1:0-14750 GCA_026419785.1 Sclerodactyla briareus | reverse complement strand
ACTTTTTTCACCTCTGACCTCACTCAGCACCCCCATTCAACGAGTCTGTTTTGAGTAGTCTATTACCATCTCCTCCTTTCGACCTCTCAGGTCGTATAGGTTACATAAAAAAAAAAAAAAAACACTCAGGGAAGTAGCCCTGATCAGGAACACTACTATCTCACATGACATTTTGACCACTTGTCATTTGCTTGTATGCTTTCCTAAAGGTGATATTTATACAAAGCACTATTTGATGTTCTTACTGTCAAATTATTACCAGATACCCAACGTAGATACTAATAAAAATCTCCAGTCTAGTCACTGCTTTGAAGGCATAGCCTGAAGTAGATATCAGCCGTAGGGATCACCAATATGGAATCGTTTACATTTCCATCAGAAAGTTCACATCAGAAGTACAGCACAAAAGGGGGGTGTTTTGGTTAGATTTCTTTATTTTTCAAATCTTTTCCACCATGATATAAAAGCCTGCATAGATTCCCAATATAAAACACTATGAATTAATATGATATCTGGGGCTCAGGACCTTTCGTGGGGGCCTCCGACTCAATGACTGCAGTTGGCTTCAGCGTTACCAGCATGGGCAGCTGGAGGAGGGGGGGAGGGTTACCAGCATGAGTGGGGGGGGAGGGGGGGATCGTGCCACATGGGAGTACTCTCCTGAATGTCATACATGCCTCAAATTCCCCATATAATATTTGATATAACTCAAAACAAGGAACCTTCTAGAACCTCCAAACTTGGAGTGTTTTCAATATGGTCTTCATTTCACCTGTGGCACATCAAGATGAGCATATGGTAGACTTTTTCAGATGCTGGGGACTGTTTAATTACTTGGATAACACACACTGTTTAGTAATTACCTTACAGTTAACTTTTTTGTTCCAACTAGTGCATGTACAGGCTAAGAGATAGGGAGAGGGGAAGAAAAGGGGTACCCACTTTATACTGGGAGCCAGAAAAATTGAAAAAAAAAAAATCCAAGCGCCCTCACAGAAGCCGCCTGAAAATTTTGATACAATATGATCCCATTATAGCGTCCCACTCAGAGAACTGATCTCCGCCCATGATTCAATATCATCTCTATGCTTGATGATGTCAGTTATAATTTCCTTCATTGGGGATGAATTGTCATGAGCTGTTCAGGCTGCAGAGATGATCGGTGGTAAGTCTTATGTTTTCTAACTACTGAATGAACATTCAAAGACTGAATTCAGGATTTTCAGCTCGCAGAACGATAATCCATGCAACAGTTGATCATGTCCAATTTGTGATTTTCCAGTGACAGGAGTAACTCTGCTTGGAATCTTGGTGTTACTTTTCATTCTCAACTTCCAATGGAGGAACGGATGTTACATCACCTATATAATTATTTCTTAGCAGATTGGCCGATCAGAAGTCTTCTAACACTAAAACTGCTGACAGACTTTTTCATGCCTTTATCACTTCCCTTCGTACTCATGCACTCCTTGTTGCAGGATTACCTGATAAGTTTATTACCAAATTACAGAAAGTGCAAAATGCTGCAGGCCCCGAGTTGTGCCAGATCAGGAAATGTGATCAATTACGCCTGTACGTATATTTAAACTGGCTGCCCATCGGACACGTATCGATTATAAGGATGATCATGAATTCTTCAACTGTATATATGACTCGCCCCTGGTCCTGTCGTACTTGGTACATGTATGTTCCTCACCTCCCTTAAGATCTGGTGAGTACCCCATCATGAATGATGCTTTCTCCTCTGCCGTGAACCGTAAAGTGGCTATCAAGATAGGGCATTACAGTACTATGGCCCCCAGACTTTTGGACAGTATGCCGAGGCACATCAGCACTTACACAAACTTTCACGTAACCTCTAAATCCAAATATAAAGCACAGTCGCTAATTTTGTTCGCCTACACTAGAGGGCCTGATTCGTTGCCGTGATATCGTGATATTGTTCACATGTTGTATCACCGCTTCTCTTTTGTATTGCCTTTGATTACGTCTTGGATAGCGTGTGCATGTATAAAAATACAAACTTATTATTATTATGATGTTATTAATAACACTATTTGCATTTTGGTAACTCATCAAAGAAAAAAAAAAAGTCTTGATGAGGGGGGGTATGCCTTTTCCCTAATACATACGCATGCAAAATGTGTCATTTTAAGGTCTGATATTTCCTCCTTCTCCTGTCCCTCGTGCCTGTCGTTGCTTGGTGGAAGCTCGCGTCATCAATTAAGAGCTTGCGGGCCTTACACATTAGATTGTACACATGCAATGGTGAAGGAGAAATACAGAACAATAATAGCACAGTGACGCTATAAGCGCTCACAAATCAACTAGGCAGATTCGTAGCTGGATCTGCGCCAATGACAGGCAAACTGGATACTGTAAACTCGTAGCTTTTGGAATTAAAAGGCTCACCTTTCTGATTGCATATCCTCAGGTCCATGACACAGGCTAAAAAAACCTTTAAAGGCTAGCTTTCACACGGCACCGAATGCGGCGCATAGGCGAAATGACAGGCTTTTTCACACCAAGAACCTGAAGTCAAATTAGCGTGTTGTGGCGGCGAATATCCTTACTAGGTACTGCACACAATCGCGGTCTCGCGAAATAGAATAGCAGGGAACACACAGAACAGGATGATCGGCATTTAGGGCAAAACAGACAAGAAATATGCGCTCGTCAAGCACAACGATTACAAGGCGATGGTCATTATGCCACAGGATATACCTCCTTATTGACAGCAGACACAGAGAGACGCGTTTCACCCAATTATAAACGGCACCGTAGGGCCTATAGGACTATAGGGGGGCTACGCCCTCAAGAATGTCCCAAAGAAATGGGTCTATCCACTCTACAAACAAAAGGAGTGAATGTTTCACTTCCATGTATTTGTCATTGTGATAAAGCACTCCTTTCATTTCACTCCATTGTAGCGGAATCTTCGCCCATGATAGAGTAATACTTCACTCTTCTAGAGTGGAAATTGAAGTGTACTTGACTGACCACTCCGATGTTTACATAGAGAGCACAAGTGCGGTGATGATCACTATACACTCCATTTTAGATCGCATTTCACCCATTGAAGCGGAATCTTCGCCCATGATAGAGTGACATTTACTCTATTAAAAGTATTTCACTCTAACATTCGAGTGTGGGAGTGACCTACTTCATAGAGTGAAATTCACTCTTTTGTTTTTAGAGAGCAAGCATGTGACTGGGGTTAAACTAGACAACGCAACATTTTTCCCCGGATGAAGTTGTACGTTGTTTTTTTTTCATGCCTGGGTGGGTCGAAGGAAAATATAAATAATACATTCCCTGGGTTTGGTCGTTCCCCGATTAGATCTAGCCAACCCGAGTGCGGAAGATTCCCGATACCTTATAGGTAACTTCCCACCTATCAGGTTATAAAACGCTTCAACATCATCATGCCGTCTATTCTAACATATGGCACATTCAAAATAATGCAATAGACCGATAGACTATGTAGCCTATTAAACAGGCGGAATAGAGGGAATTGCACAATGTAATGTGACACAAGCCCCCACACACACCAAATTTGGAGGTTCTAGCAGGTTTGCCATATATTCAATTTAACGCTTGGTAAATTTTAGTAATCTTTGACCTGGGGGGGGGGGAGGGAAATGAGCAAAGGTTGCCCATTGACCCCACATAGCAAATGCTGAAAAAAAGGTATAAAACCACTTAGAATAGATGACATTATTCCCTTGATTATATTTTGGTAGCTGATTTTGTAGTTTTTTTATTCGGATCCATCTGTCGTTTGTTAGCCACATTTTCAAAAGTAACATTTTGTTACAACATTGACTTTTATTATAGGATAGCCTGTGGTTCCCACATGAATGTCACAAAAAAATTTTGGCATAGTGATCGTTGCCTTAGCGGAAACAACACACAAATCGCCTGAACTTTTGGTAATGGATTTTCGGCGGTCATAACGAATACGTCGAAACTACTACCACAAGTAGTCATATTTACATTACCATGAGCCGTTTAAATACTTAAGGTATAATTTATTGTTTCGTCAAGTATCATTTGCGCGATAAATTATGTTTTTTTTCCGTATGTAATATAGGGTTTACACAATATCATTCACATGCCTCCCTTACTCCAGCCAAGCTGCATCCAACACAACTTGTGACGTCATGCAAACGAGGGCGACAGCATTTGTACAAGAATACGATCCAACAGTACAACACTTACTGATAGGAATGCTGTGTTATAAAAAGGCACCATAAGAATGAGTCCTATTTTCATAAAATATCGATGATGATCATATGACACAGGCAAATATCGTTTTACAGCTGCTGAATAACACATGATTATAATTGAAATATCAGGATAGATTAATATTGTTTTGTTTTCGATTACCCAAGGAAAGTTTGACCCATTAACACTTGGGGTCAATTAACTGTACATATTTTTTGTTGAGTAAAGCTGATCTTCGTTCCTCCTAAATACTTCGTCACTCATTTGAGGCCTCAAACGTCTACTGACACACTTCAGTAGAAATATTTCACTTTTACCACACGACACCTTTATTTATACTATCCTGCCATTGCCCATAAACCGTAACATGGTCCTCTCCCCTGTACAGAGTGTTTCATTGGTACACACGAACACCCCTCTACATGTTCGTATATTGTCATCACAATACAACAGCAGTTTACACGCGATTTGATATTGACACGGTATAACCGTCACGATATATGCCATTAACATAAGCCTTGATATAAGGTTTTGCGAGACGATAACATCTCTAGTCAGTTTTCACACAGAATTCTTTATTGGTCTCCCCCTTTTGGTATTTAAACAGAGGTCACTGACGCATTACAAACTGTTTTTCCTTTATTAAGTAATTTTTTTTTCTTTTAGCTCTTATGGCATTCGCTTCTTAGGCTACTTGTTTACCTTATCTACTAATTCTATCTACCCTTTGAACCTACTTTCAAACTATTTCATCTCCACAATATAGTCCTAGCCCCACTCTTTCAGTCACTGGGCAAGCCATAAACAACTTGCCTCTGATATATAATTCCACAGCTCTGCTTGAGGTACAATCGTCATTTAAATATGACTTAACTTTTTGCCAGGTACCAAATTACATTAGGGTATCAATTTTATATCAAACCTTGGACTGATTCCAGTCAAACAGATGTATGGATTCTGCCACAATCTACTAAAAATTAAACTTTCTTGCACATCGGCACCCACATAGACCACTTCTTCAGTCTTTGTTGTGTTTGCTTTCAGTCCCTGTGGATTTTCATTCCCATTCTGCATCTGCCCACTCCAACCATTTCCTCTGTAGCTCCTCTTCACTATCTCATTAATGCCAAATCATCTCCTGGAAACTCAAAACCAAAGTAACATTCAGAACCAAAGTAAACAGAAAATGGCTAAGAGACGAATCTCTGGTGCAGTACAACAAAACCCTGAACTGTTAAACGTCATCGTCTTATTCTGGAGCCCACACTTCGTAGGTACTAAGTACAACATGTCCCTAGGGGTCCGAGAAAACATTCCCTAGGGATCCAAGCCATCAGGTTCAACAGTTGCATTATGCCCCAGATATCATCCCCAATGAGAAGTCACCTCCAACATCACATACCAGAGGCCTTCTTAAGCATTTCCCAGAGACCACAGTGCCTTTTGAGGAGTTCAGGGTCCAGCCATTAGTGCAGCCCAAAGTACCTTATAATTTTTCACAGTTCAGAAGTTATGGTGCCTAGCCATTAATACAAAGCCCAATGTACCTATGATTTCGCTTATGATGCCCAGTATAGGAAACGCCCAGTACAGAAGCGTGGAGGGAGGGGGAGGGAGTGAGCCTAACCCCCCCCCCCCCCCTCATAAGTTTCTTCTTCTGTCGAGGCGTCCCTGGCATGTTTTGTAACACTCTGGTAATGCATGAGAGGATACACTTGTTCCTGGCTAGTTCTGTAAGCCTGGACGCTGACCTTCTTTCCTCACAGATATGGCTGGCCTCTTTGCCACTCTCCTCTCCTCCGCTTTGATGGCAATTGGGCTTCCATCATTCCGATCTTGCTGCTCTTCTTCAGGGGGCTGTCCATACCCCCCTCCACACCATGGGTGTCATGATAACGAACTTGTGTCCTTAATGGAGGGAGACAAGTATTTATTCCATATGACTGTAATCGACATGGGAAGCTGTTCCATTGGCAGCTTAAGTGAGGTTTGTCTACAAAAACATGTGCATTATTTGGATAGTGTCTAGGCTAGGTATGCAGAAAGGTCGATCGATGAGAAATGATGTTTGCTTATGTATAAGTGTTAAATACGGTTTTCGTTATTACGTTTTGGCCACCCAGAACAATTCTGCTCAGTATTATGCCTGTAGTTCTCTTCTCTATACAAAGCATAATGTTCCTGGTGTGTCTAATGGCCCTTGGAAGTATTTTTATTATCACCCAATGCTTCCGTAAGCTCGGAGGCTGTAGTGTGCTGCCGCCCCCTATGTAGTGTAAACCTAGCTAGTGTTGCATACTACAAGGTTGAAAACAGAGACCTGGGACCAGTAGGGTCCGAGACCTACTAGGGTCTGGAACAACATTGGGATCTTACAGGTGCTCCATAGCAGTTCCACAACTCAATTAACCAACAAGTGCACCAATGGGTCTGCAGCTCAAACCGATAAGTGTAACCAAATATTTTCATTACGACACCACAACCAATGCCCTTTTTAGGGAGGATGCATTTCTTTGCATTTTCACACATGGTTAATTTTCCTGTCGCTAACATGTGAAAGAATGCACCAATCAAGGAACAACCATATTCTTTCTGTCTAGGGTCACTCAGGGCACTTGTCAAATTTTTCGGATGGGCGCTTACGAGAGCTTAACTTTACTCTTTTTTATATTCGTTTTTAGTGTATTTTTTTGCGGGACTTAAAACCATTTCCATTCATGTGATTGCACATATTGGCCGCCCTCTGGCTCAAACTGGGCCCTCAATTCGAAATCCTTGAATCCTTAAAGCTACGGCGTATCAGACTTCATTAATGACCGGACATCAACACTGACTTGGCATCAAAATTTGTAGAAGCATTTTGCATTTTTGGCCCTAGGGCCAAGCATTGTGCCTCAGCCAGTTCTCAATGCCTCGATGGGTAACTAACTGAGGAGCATTGCATGTAACATTACAGAAATTTAGTGGAAGGATATACATTTCAAGTACCAATGTGTGAAATTCGCATGAATTTTGCATAAATGGGCCCTCGGCCCAAGGGGACCTTGGGAAAAAATTCCTGAACACCTCGAAGGTACGTCGGTCAGACCATCATCATGACATAAGTCAGTACTGTGCACCAAAACTTGTGAGAGGAGAAGCATTTTGCATACTCCACATGATGGGCCCGCTCGGGCCCCCACTGGGCCGTGGTGTTAGCAATCCCTGGGCAACCCCCTGAAGGTACCGCTTATCAGACCATCATTCTGACCGAACATCACATGGTGGCAACTAGATTTTCGTAGGAGATACAAGATTGCATTAAAAATTCCTGAACAACCCCAATAGTCACCCTCCACCCCCAGGAACATTACATGTAACTTTGAAGAAAAATAATCGAAGCTTGTGGGCGGAGATTCATTCCAAGTGCCATTGGTGGAATTTTTATACAAGAGCCCCAACGGTGCTGTAGCTCAAACCTCACAAACTGTACCAGTCAGAGTACCATTATGTGATACTGTTCAATATCCTGAGTCCAAGAAGGTAGTATCAAACAATGGCCTATTGTCCCATATACTTTTGATCATGATCATCTGGCCCAAAGATGTCTAAGCAGGCCTATAGACATTCCACATAATGGGCTACAGGGCCCATATTGAGAATGGCCTTGGGTCCCTACTGTAATTCCTGACCATCCTGAAGGTACGGCTAGTAGATCATCATTATGACTAACATCAGCAATTTGCAACAAATTTGTTGGAGATACATTTTGCAGTTTTCCATATAATGGGCCCAGGGCTCAAACTGGACCAAGATTCCCAACACCCCTGATGGCCCTCTACCCAAGGCCCATTCCCTGTAACTTTGAAGATCATCAATTGAATCTTGTGGGAGGAGATGCATTTCAATGCCATTGTGTGAAATTTTCAAAAATGGGCCGACGGTCCCAAGTGGGAACTTTATGGCATTTGACCTTGACTTGGTCACATGTCCCCATGGGTCACTAAACATTTTCGTCCAAGTTGGTCAACATTCATCGCAAAATGCCTATTTGGGAGCCAAAAAGGCAATTGTTGACCACAACTGGAAAGATGAGTAGATAGATAGATAATCATATAGGCCAAGCGTCATCAGCTCAAAATTACTCAAACATGGACATGCCTGGTAACAAGCTGATTTTTTTTAACATAGGTTTCAGAAAAGGTGTAGTTCAACATACTAAACTACCCCCGAATTCCGCTTGTGGAAACTTCGTATCCAAGATGCCGTCCAAATGGCCGCCATTTTTTTTTTTTTTTTTTTTTTTTTGTTTGTCCTCAAATTGTCACAGGAAATGAAAAAACATGTCTACTTTTTTTAATTGTTTTGAGGCACGAGGAATTCAATTAAACGTTATCATAGTGACCGAATGCTTCTATAATATGGCAAAACCCAAGATGGCCCCCCAAAAATTGGATTCAGGAAATGCCGCCATTTTCCCATTTCTGCCATAAATAATGCGCCTCCAGCTTAGGCATGAAAGTAAAAAGTGGTGAATCCTGCTGTTTCTAATGACCACAGATCGTGAAATAGGTACCGATTAATATTGGAAGCCTACAAGCTGCAGATGGCCTCCACAATCCCCCCCCTCCTTCTCTTTGTGCGCGACGCTCATTTGCGCATTAAAAAATTATCTCCGAATCGACCAAATATCCTGTAAAAGAGATGCTTTCTTCTGCTAAAACTCTCTTATCTCTATTATCTAATTAGGATAGGAGTGGAATCGAAAAAGTCGATTCTTCTCTTGGAGTTTAAAAAAAAAAAAGTAGCAGTTGAACCGAAATTTGAGAACTAGTTTCATGTAGATTTCTTCGTTTAAATTTGATCCAAACAACCGTATTAATGAAAAATGAAGAAATCATGCCTCCATGCCTCCCCCTTATTCTCAAATGGACAGTCCGCTGACAGTACTCCTGCATTGCATTGCAACATTGTGATATGTGAAGATGATCTATGATATCAGCCTGTCGCATGATGTATTGCACGACGACATCAAAAAGCCGTGCCACTATTCTAAAGATCCACTATTACAGACTGATTGATAGCATCGGAAAGGCTAAGCTGTGTCATTAAGTAAATAACCTGTAGGAGGGCATCTACGTGTACGCCTTCATTTGAATAGAAACCACATTCTGGGAAACGAATATTCTCTCACATTCCTAGAGAAGAGGGAGGGTTCTGGCCCGCACTTCTCTGAAAGATGTTCCCGTGTGGGCGAGAGCTCTCAACAGAAGTTTGGCGGTAGTCAAAGTCAGGCCGTGCTCCTCCACGACTGACCGTGGATTGACACACATGGTGGACATATAATGGCAATCACAGTTTTTCATAACAGTCTTCTTCGTTCAAGAGTGGTTCCGTTGAGGCGGGTAGAGAATGGGGGACTGGCGTCAGTGCAGTTCGGCGGGAATCCATCGTCATATATATATTAATATATTATATATATATATATCTTATAAATATATATATATACATATATAACTGCCCTACAACATTTTTCTCTGTAGCTGATTAATTTGGGTTCAGTCCCGCTACTTCAGCTCCACACCTCCCGCTTGTATACCACTGGACAGCTAACAAACAATATGCGAGGGGAATTAATATCACTCACCCACCCCACTCACCATAATGGAAGGCAGACATGCCTGGACGGAACCTAGCACATTTGCCCGCAGCTACCAATCTCTGGCTCCTCCACGGCAGCGACTAGTCTTGGGCTTAAGCGCACCTTAGCGCACCACCTTAATAACCAACTCGCTTGTGTTCCTGCGAAGCTGGCGCGGCGCCCGATGAGCTACGGCGTGTTCCCTCGCTGGTTGACCGCTAACCAAACCCGCGGGGTCCGCCTCACACAGGACACATGGGCAGGATCGTCCGTCCAGGAGCGTGGCTTTAATGCCCTAAAAGAAGCCTCATAGGTGTTGCGCAGGGGAATCACACCAGGGGAATCCCTGAACTCAGCAAGTGATGGCCAAGGCAATCATCGCGCGATGGTTCAGAACTCTGACTCAACCCTTCGCATGAGTACCCCGGCAACCCTCTCAATCCGCAGTCCGATACATTGTTGCGCTGGTTTTCTACCGCTGTCACACACCTGTGCAAATGAGGACAACTCGACCAGCACTCTTACTCCTGCGTTTACTGAATAAGAGGATATCAGGTGAACAAGTACGCGGTTGGTCATATATGGGCTGGCTCACGAATTCTCCAAGTCGTGAAGCCTTGGTCAACACACATGGACGTACATCGTTAAGGAGCACAAGAAAACGCTCCTACGGCAATTCCCAGTAAGCCGTTCGGTCAGACAGGAGCAGCGAGAGCATAGATGCTATACGCACAGTGAGTCCTTGGGAGTGAAACCGACTGCTTGGAATGCTGATGTGCAAGCAGGGCGCCAAATGATTCTGTTCAGGATTATTTATCCAGCGAAGAGTACTTCAGGATATAAGAGGATGGTATACTCCTCTATTGCAGTTGCGACGTACTGCATCACAATCACGCTTCGCCTTTGTCGTCCCCCTTTTTTTTTCGCGAAATTGATTGGATAGTATGTCTCTTTTCGTCGGTTGAGCTAACAGCTGCAGTGTCCAAACAGAGCAGGTAGAGACCATGTCCAGACAACTTATGCGAAGCCTGACCACCAGCTCATTTTTCTTGGTTTTGGTATGTTAAGTGTGTTATCATCAATTACTCATCAGTTACTGCTATGGGGAACGCGACGGAAGCCTGTTAGCATTCTTACTGAGGGGCTTTTTTTGCTGGTATTACGTCTCATGTCACTGTCTTGTTATCAGCTGTGGCCCACATGTTCTAGTATTCCAGTTGCAGTTAGGGAACCGACAAAGCCTGTTCCGTCATTCTTACTGATGCCTTTTATCTGGCAGGTATTACCAGTCTCATATCAGCCCTCAAAATAGTAATCACTGCTGTAGATACATGTTCCCGTCATAATAATGTCAGCTTGCTGTATATATTTCCTGTCCCTCTCTTCAGGATTTTACGTGTCATAATAAACTTGAAGGAAAACAAGCATACTCGGAGATCACTGTGGGAGACTACGAACATTTGCTCAGTATTGATATGTCTATTAGCAAGCTGTTGGTATTTTACTCATGATACTTGAATCTTGAAGTTTACGCACGGCCATATGCTGTATTTCGCCAATGTTGGAAAAAATATGAAAAGCAATGATGTGGGAACCGACATCTCAAGCGCTTCAAAAACTGCTGGAACTGTTTTTCACCTGACGGCTGCTGGCTCAAAAATTCTCGGGGCAGAGAGGCCTTCACACAGGCGATCGGAATCATATAGGCCACAAGAAAACTCACTAACTCTACCCAATTCCGTATCCGCTCAGCAGGACACGGAGAGCCAAGCTGTCTATTCCACTGAGATCTTGGGAATTGGAAGCCCCACTGCTGGATGCTGATATGGCAAGCAGCTGACAATTGATTCTGTTCAGGATTATCTTATCAACGAGCCTGTCAGATATAAGAGAATGTAACGTCATCTATTGGCAGTTGCGAGTATCTGGCATTCACGCTTCCCCTTCCAGATTGATTGGAATATTAGTCCTCCTTTTCCATCGGTTGAGGTAACAACACCAGTGTTCGCAAATCAGTATGCAGTAGTAGACCATAGCAACAACTTATGTCAGCCTGCTCACCAGCTCATTTTTTCTCTTGGTTTGGTATGTTTAGTTGTATCACAATTCCTCTCAGTTACTGTCTATGGGAACCGACAAAAGCCTGTTATGCATTCTTACTGATGGCCTTTGTTTGCTGGTATTCTCGGTCTCATGTGCACTGTCTTGTTCTCCAACTCACTGTGGCAGGCAACATTTCTCAAGTACTTCCAGTTGCAGGTTATGGGGAACCGACAAGCCTTTTCCCATTTTACTGCTGCTTTTAATCTGCTGTTCATTATTACCCGTCTCATATCACCCTCTAGTAATCACTGCGGTAGATACATGTTCCAGTCATAATATGTCAGCTTCTGTAGCTATTTTCCTTCACTCCTTCAGGATTTACGTTGGTTCAATAATAAACTTTAAAGGAAAAACTACAACTCGGAAATCACTGTGGGAACTAAACGACATTTTCATGGTACTTGATTATGTCTAGTACATGCTGTTGGTATTTTACTCAATACTACTTTAAACTTGAAGTTACGCCACCATATGCTGTATTTCCCACTTGGAAAAAATTGAACACCTATTCTGTGGGAACCACAGCTCAAAGCGTTTGAAAAACTTGCTGTAACGGTTGTTTCACCTGGACCGCTGCTAAATTCTCCAGAGAGCCTTCAACACACAGCGCCGAAATCATTTAGGCCACAAGAAAACTCTAACCAAATTCCTTTATCCGCTCAGACAGGACTCGAAGAGCCAAGATGCTTTTCACTGAGATTCTTGAATGGAACCCGACTGCTTGGGATGCTGATATGCAAGAAGCTGGCAACTGATTCTGTTCAGATTATCTTAGCAAAGACTGTCAGATATTAAGAGGCAGTAAACTCATCTATTGCATTTTCGAGTACTGTCATCACTCTTCCCTTTCCAGATTGATTGAAATAGTTAGTTCTCTTTTCCAGTCGGTTTGGGTAACCCAGTTTCCAAACCGAGCATTAGAGACCATGCAACAACTGAGGCATCCTGACCACCAGCTCACTTTTCTCTTGGTTTTGTATGTTTAGTGTGGTATCACAATTACTCATCAGTTACTGCTATTGGGAAACCGACAAGGCCCTGTAGCATTCTTACTGAGCCTTTTTTTTGACTGTGGTATTAACGTCTCATGTCACTGTCTTGTTATCACTGTGGCACACACCTGTTCTAGTAATTCCAGTTGCAGTTATGGGAACCGACAAGCCTGTTCCATTCTTACTGATGCCTTTTACTGTGGTTATTACCGTCTAATTCACCCTCTAGTAATCCTCGGTGATAAATGTTCAACGTCATAATAATGTTAAGCCTTCTGTAGCTATTTCTGTCACTCCTTCAGGATTTTCGTTGTCATAATAAACTTGAAGGAAAAAACACAAACTCGGGAACAATTGTGGAAACTAAACGAAACATTTCTCAGAACTTGTATGTCTAGTACAAGCTGTTGGTATTTTACTCAATACACTTTGAACTGAAGTTACGCCACCCATATGCTGTATTTTCCCATGTTGGAAAAAAAAGAAAAGCATATTGATGTGGGAACCACGCTCAAAAGCGCTTCAAAAACTTCGGAACGGTTTTTTCACCTGGACAGCTGCTCAAAAATTCTCCAGAGAAGCCTTTACAACACACAGCGACGGAAAATCATTATAGGACACAAGCAAAATCTACCAATTCCGTATTCCGCTCAAGACAGGACACGGCGAGCCAAAGATGCTCTTCACTGCGATTTCTTGGGAAGGGAACCCGACTCTTTTGCTTGGGATGCTGATATGCAAGAAGCTGGCAACTGATTCTGTCAGGATATCTTAGCAAAAGGACTGTCCGATATTAGAGGAAGTACGCATCTATTGCATTCCGAGTACGGCATCACCCTTACCTTTCCAGAATTGACTGCAGAATCGTTATTAGTCTCTTTTCCAGTCAGTTGGTTCCAAAATACACGTTTCCTCATTAGTTAGGACATTCATAATCTACGAGGTTCGGCACAGTGGGTGGAAACACCGTCCTTCTAAATTCCCGGCAATAAGTTTGCGGAGGGGTAATACTCAAATGTAAGTGTGTCTTTGCAACTGGGTATGAGCTGCAAAACTGGTTTTGCAAGGAAGGCACCACATGCCCACACCAGTACAATAGAAAAAATATGAAATTTTTTTAATTTTTTTAAGTTTTTTGTTTTAAAAATTTATTTGTCCATCTTTAGGGTACTTTTGAGCTAATGCTTATGAAATTAGGGATCTGCTTTCCACTTGCTACTTCAAAGGTTTGTGATGATGGTATTTGTGCTACTGAAGACTCAATGATTATTGCCATTTGGCGGCGATCATGCAAAATCTCTCTATGAGACCACATTCATTATCAAATAGAATTAAATTCCTCAACTCAAAACATCTATTTAGACGATGTTCTACGTTTCAATGCCAAACGTTAATTCCTATGACATTCCTAGAAAATGTCGGCCATTTTGAATTCAGTTTTGGACGCAATCTTGGTTTATGCAAATAGAAGCAACAGATAATATGACCATAAAAAAAAAACTGTTTAATTGAATTCCTCGTTCATAAAACCTATAAATAGCCCCATCTTATTCTTTGTGATAATTTTGAGACAAAATTGTGCCAACAGGGAAAATGGCAGCCATTTTGGCGCCATCTGGATTTAAGTTTCACACAACTGGGTTTTCGGGAGTTTTTTTTGTTAATCGCAACATTTTCTGAACCTATGTTGAAACAAGGCGACCGCTCCCAGTGTATCGCCTGGTTACGCAAACAGTGTTTTCACTATTATCACCATGCGAACAATTAAAAGCATCACGAGTGCTTTAATTATGGTATTAGCATTTGTC
>JAODTK010005329.1:0-14311 GCA_026419785.1 Sclerodactyla briareus | reverse complement strand
GATAGATAGATATGAGATCCAATAGCTCAAACCAGTAGCTGGTTTGAGCAACAATTAAACCGTTAATCTCGAATCATCGTTTTTGTTTTTGACTCAGTTCGCTGTTTGTGACGTAATTATAGATTTTTATTCCGTGCGAAGTAGAGGAAACTATGCAGTCATGGACCGTGTGTATGTGTGCTGTGAGCATGTAACGCCCAGCTTGTAAACCACGATAACTCGACCCTACCTGAGAAGGCTGAAGATCATACAATCAAGTTGAAAACTTTGGGTGTATAACTTTCTTATGGGGAGTACAAGCACTCTATGATTTGGTGCAGACCAGGGGGTTCATTTTTTTTTGGGGGGGGGGGGCGGAAGGGTAAGTGTAAAAAATGACATTGTGGGCAATTCAGCTTGTGGGAAGGGCAAGACCATAAAATTGACCCCACCTGGATGGGTGAAGCTCATACTGGTGTGGTATTCCCATGATGAGTACATGAACCTATGGTTTTGGGGTAACCACCAGAGGTCTAAGTCTAAAATGCTTGAAACACGATAAGTCCGAAATGGTTGGTCTGATTAAGGTTGAATTTAGTGTGTGGATTGCTTTATGGGGAGTGGCAGGAAACCCTATTGTTTTTTATTCAGGTCGGGGTGAATTTTGGTCAAAAGTTGAAAATTTGTGGAAAAGTAGATATATATTTTGGCCCAATGGGTTTGTAAAACATGATAAATCGAACTACACCGGATGGATGGAGCCACATACTTGGTATGGGATGGTGTGTATTAGCTTTCTTATCAAGGTACCTAGGAACCCTATGGGTTGGTTGGGACAAATGGGAAATTTGTGATACGTGGTGTTGCCCATGAAGGAGCTGGTACAAGTCTCTCATTGTACTGTGTCTGGCTATAGGTTGTCAGAAAAGAGGCAAGGAACCTCATAAGCCTTTGGTTTCTGTGTTGTAGTTATTTGGGCGGATGGTAGTAATGGCGGACGATCGGATATTACGCCTCCACAAATTTCCACGACAATTTGGCCCCTGCCCAACAATGTCATGTGGGTGAGGGGGAGGGGGAACTGGCTAGTTAAAATATCCAAAGCACGGCCTTTTACCACTCCGGATCGGCAGCAGGAAAGGGTGTGGGGGGGGTTGAAGTCGAAATTTGCGAAAATTGAACTAGTTCAAAGAAAGAAAAAACAGCAATGAAAGCATGAAAATATATTATGGTCTTATGCAAGAGGCTCTGGGTGGTAAACATGACGTCAGATTGATGACGCGTCACAGAGTTAAGAGGTTGAACAGTGCTAAAAAATGGAATTGACGAGTATGAAAATGGACTGTTTCCGACATACCAGTAACTCCGTCCAACATTGCGTAATAGTTTTTGACAGGGCACACGAGACCCCATAAAACAAGATGGCGGTCGACCGAAAAATTTCGTGTGAAAAGCCCAATTTATGTCTTTACTGCTAGCGTGCATTTCATTATAAATACTACCATCCAAATAGTGGTAACTCTTAGCATGTACCCTGTGTACAGCCGCCTCGATTGACTAAGGTGGCGTGAATGATATGTTTTGTTGTGAGGGCGCTAAACTCTCTTAGGTAAAACAGGGCTCTTCCGCTCGAACAATAAGTGATCGACATGAAAAACTACCTACAAATACAGGAACTAAAGTTTTTTTATACTACCAAAGCCCGTTTTGGCGCCATTTGTTTCACCGCGAGTGACGTATTTCACAAATTTAAATTTAATCGGTTAACACCGAGAAAGATTCATTGAGCAAATTTTTATATTTGTGACCAATGGGTTTGTACTTGGGAAGTGTTCCAAAGTACAAACAGTAAACGTCACACAAAATGGCCGGCGGAATACAGAACAATGTGAAAGGCGCTGAAAATGTTAGTATAAAATCGTGAGAGTGCCTTAGGTCCTTATAAATCACACAAAAAAATTGGGAATGTCTAATCATCACATATGCTAATTTTAGTTCAATTCAAACCATATTTATGACCCCCCCACCCCCCCCTCCACGTTATCCTATATATTGTATTCCGTACCCGGAAATTGTTCCATTATCTTTTCAGCCGATCAGAAGCTACCGTTGTTGCGTTATTCACTTTTTCGGTACAAATCTAGTTTAATCTAGTTTACAGCGATTTCCAGTTAGCGATGAAACTATTGACCATGGGTTATCATTTTCGGAATCAGAATGAAAAAAATTATCCCCGAAATGACATTGGCTTTCGCCCGGCTGCGTGGTATATATGGGATCCCACCACAGCTCCCTACCCCACCTCTCTACATAAGGGAATAAGGGATTTTGTAAAAACGCCCAATATCGACAGATCGACGGAAAGTGACATGGAGTGTTTCCGACCACGTGAGTCCAATGGCGACAAGGCCGAACGCATAGACACCCGCTGTTCGAGTATGTGGCCGAAAATCGGAAAATGGGCGTCGACTTCAGTCAAATCAAAATTAACATTTGGTCAATAAGGTGTAACTTTAATGGTACCCATTTATCTATGGGTGTTGCCCGAAAGGGGAATCCTCCGATCAGGTGTAATAAAAAGCCTAGAAGGGGGTGTGTGTTGAGGCAATGTTTACCCCCGGGGGAAAAGGTTTCTTTTTTTTTTTTTTAGTTAAACGCCAATAACTCACGATAGGAGGTGCTACCGAAGCGGGGAGTTTGATGATTTTTCTTCCTGACCCATTCGGCTAGTTTTCCCCAGGGGTAGATACCCTTAGGAACATAAAATACAAACACCGGATTCCAAATAAGAAAAATTATGCTAACAGGGTTAATTGGTAGCGGTGAACCCTGAAACAAAAAGGTACACACGGAGTTTTAATATCTCATTTTCGCGTTTTCTGATATATCTGCGACGTTGTCGGAGGGCCTTTACGGGGGAATACGGGTGTGTGAAGTTATAAGCTGTGTCAGGCTGTTAGTAATAGCGAGATTCAGCATCATCACCAGCTTCATCAGAGCATGTAGAAATGAGTGAGCCCTCCGAATTTGGCGACATTCAACTCACCATATAAATACAGAAGGAGACTTGAGGCCACCAAAAGTTGGAAGCACCATCACAGCAAAAGATCGAACTCGAGAGAGAGAAAGAAAAACCAATGTCCATTGGGGCTGCAGTGGGAGTGAAATGAACAGAAGACATGACGTGTAATAATGAGAGGGACAAGGGGCGCTGGAAGGTGCAGGACAGATCTCAGAAACACCGAATACCGGAATGTGCCAAAATGGCTGAGGAGCGGACCTTGATGGGCTCCCCGAAACAAACACCACCGACCTCAAGGTGACAGTCAAGTCGTGAACAGCGGAGGAGGGTGTCTCGGGGATTATCCAACCACTGCTAGATGACAAGCGGCCTCACCAGGCTCTACCACCCTGGGTTTCGGGGTTTTCTAAACAATCTGGCGAGAGGCCTGCAAGTGCAAAACCTGACTCCACCTGTATCCTCTTGCCCCCGCCCCCCCCCCCCCAACAAAAAAAGAAACGGAACCCTTGGAAAAAACGGAGAATCCTGGTTGAACACAGGCCCAGACCAGAGTCCTCAGAAGGACACCGGGCAACCGATCCCGAGAGCTTGGAATGACTCAAGAGCTACAGGCAAAAAGAACCTGTAAACACAAAGAGTGTCATGGCACTCGTGGTCGGGCTGTGGTACCCGCCCCCGGGCTTGTAAACAAGTGTTACCTACCACCTGAACGCCATCTTGGATTATGGGGTAGGTTTCTAGTCGGTTCCCCTTGGGGAGTAATGTTTGGGGGAAAAACATGTGTTCCTCCTCGCCGCCTTTCCGCCGGGTCATTAAGGGGGGATTGGCCCTGAAGGGGGGGAATAAACATTTTATTAACATAATTTGATGGCAGCACAACATGCGAAATCAAAGGCATGCCATATCGAAGATTGCACAATTTCAAGCACCCATCATGGGGCAGTTCGCCCATCCTTGGGGAAATTGTTTTCACACTCCTCTCGGGAAGACCAGAAAATATCACATGTCCTCATAGAACAACGTCATGGAGAACGAATTTTTCCAGTCCAATTTTAATCATTGGAAACCAAGTTCGACAGCCACTTTTCCATTTTTAACGTCACAGAGGAAGCACCCACATTGGCTGATTTTTTTCTTTTAAAGGAGAACCACGAGGATCGAATGAATGAGTTTCAGCTTCAAATTCGGAGATGCTGCTGCCCATTTTTCTAACGCCTCACATAGTATGTCGATAGGAGAAATCGAACGGTGCATTTTTCCTTCGGGCCCAATCCGACCTTGTGTGGGGCAGAGTTATCAACGCGATGAAATAAACTCGCCATTTGGGTGCGTTCATTTTTGAACATTATTTTATCGTCACAGAAACCATCGTAACAGTTCCCTGAATTATTTGTACGGTGGATTCAGCACGCGAAATCCCAATAGTTTGCTAGTTCCAACTCAATGCGAAGTTTTGTTAGGGAGCTATGGGTGGTTTGTATTCCGTCCCGGGCATTAAAGTGAGAATGTTACAAATTGTACTTTGGCGGTCAAATGAGCTACTCCGCCTACTGTGTGGGTCCTACGTCCCAATAAAAAATGCTATGTATTTCTCAATGTCCTATCTGGTGGCGGAGAGATGTTGTGCGTAGCCCGTGACCCCCTATGGGCTTTTAGGCCCTACTGTCCGACCCTTGAACAATAGGTTTGTTTTGAAAAAAAAAAACCACCCAGGCTAAAGCCACACGTGTAACCCAACGGATCGAGAACACCGGGTGTTTGTAGTACTTCAGAGCTCTAAATCCGTCGGTGTATAGACACTGAGGAGCCTATTCCCTTACAAGATATACCAACATTCGCGGTTCGCTATTGCCGGGGGTTCCTTCATTAGTACAACTAACCATTATCCATCCTTTAAGAAACAATTTGTTGGGTGTGGGAAGGGGATTGGGTCACGGGCAGTCCAATTGAATAACTGTTGTTTTGAGTAAACATAACGTTTGGGCTCTGACCCCCCCCCGCCCCCCCCCTCCCCCTCACCCCCTCCCCCCCCCCCCCCCCCTCCCCCTCCACAAACACACTTATAGATTTATGTTCGCATAGTCAACATCGAGACAGCGAAACTATACTTTTCCGCTTGAATGGTGATCAAGGCTCGTTCACCTCGCCGAGTCCAGTGAGGTCACTAACTATCAACTAATGGCGGTCACATTTTTTTCAAACACAAACGGTCAGGCTCCTCCAGCGCGCTGGCTTGAATGTGACATGTTTCAAGCATCCGACGGATGGTAGGTTCTTACTTTATACTGAAATTACCACCATGCCTTGGATTTTTTTTTTTTATCGAATTATACGGAAAACCCTGACCATGTTGTTCCAATTGTTCGGGCAGAGAATCACATGGGTAAATGCGACCCGATCGGACCAAATATGACTGAGATATGGGTGGCCAAATTTGGGCAGGTATCGTGGACTCTTTTCAGACAACATATTTTTGTGAGGGCCCCTTTTCGGAGGCCTCAATACTCGGAATTGGTAAGCCCATGGCCATACGACCATAACATCGACCACTGAAAAGCCCCCCAAGTGAATATTTTGCCCCCATGTATCTACTCTCTATACGCACAATCACGTACTAAAACGGACCGGCCATGACCCGACAGACCGGTTGAACTGATCTAGGTGAAAAATAGTGTAATTTGATTTCGTCGTGGCTAGCTTTTATAAATTCGCAGATTCGGACTGAACATCATTACAACCAATGGGTCATGTCAATAAATTGTAATGGTGGGATCCAGAGAGCCCACTACTCTCGTGGGGTGGTCAAACGCTCAACGATGGCCATTTCTCTTTAGAGGAAAAGGTCTACTCTAGGTATATCGACAACAAAACACGCAATGCAATGGTGGCGTCCGAATTAAACGTCATATGCGTAAGTAGTTTAAACTAGTTAGGTCCTGTATATGGTGCCCACCACTCCGTAAAAAAAAAAAAACTTTGGCGATATTAGAAGACAAATTTGCACCAGTATAATGCTGCATTATTTTTTTTCCCTTCATATATTGTGGAATAACTCCTCTCTTCTCCTACATGACAACGCCTAAATGCCTATTTGAGTAGGCTTCGCCAACGGGGTACCTTAGTAAAACTGTACCTACTTCAGTGGAGGCGGATTAATCTCCGTCGGTAGAGCTCCAGTCTCAAAAACCAATTGATTTGCGAAGTTCGGGAGCTCATTGGAAAGCCCGAAGGACTTCCTTTTCCCAGTGCTGTTGGACAAGGCATCCCCCCCCCCCCCTCCCTGAAATTGTCCACGTCACCCACGGTTAAAGTGGGTACCGCTTGTTGAGGATGACTTGTGAAGATTACGAGCGCCTATTTGGCAGCCCTATTGGGAAGTCCCCCCGTGGACACGATAAGCGACGTACTGGAATGCGCGCGAAAGAGAACAAGCAAGAGATGCATGCTATATAGTACGGGTCTGACAAGTCATCTAATGATCGGGAGTAATGATCTGTGGAGCTTTGATCATGTCTCTACGACGTGAAAAGCTCTAAGAACGAGATATTATTATTACTGTGAATAGTTTCGAGAGTAGACTGCTACCATATTTTTAAAAATTGAAAAAAGCACCCCGGGGAACAGCGCCATCCTGTTAAAAAAAACGAAATTTATGAAGTGCGCCCGCACTGGGCGCAACTGTTTGTTTTTTAAAACCTATATAAGCCTAATAACTTCAAGAACGCGACATGATATTTCAGGATTCGAATGCAAGGATGTTACTCATGCAGATATGTTTGAACAGGTTCTGATCTAACGCGTGGGTTGGGCGTAATACAACACCCCCCCCCCCCCAACGTGGGAAACGCCAACATTCACCTTGTGCAGTCCCCAGTTGTGTCCCAGTTTGAGTGCGAGACACCTGAATGCATCTGTTCGTCGCCCGCCCTAGCCCCTAGGGCCTGCCTTCAAATGAAAGGCCTGCACTACGCCTCTATTTTTTGTACATCATTGTTTTGGTTATTTGTTTTCGTTCCTTGGTACATCATTGCCTATATTGGTATCATCATGGTTTTTTTGTACATCATGTGTTGTTTATAGTCATACATGCTAGTAACTTTGCACACACATTGTTATTTTTCGTACTTCATTGCATTTGGTTTGTACAATATAGTAGGAAATGTGTTAGCGGTGTGCGTTAAAAAGTACATCCTGTAGGAATGTGTACCCATGGCAATTATTGGTGTACATCGTCGCCATAATTTTTTTACCATATGTACACTTTCCCGGACATGGTCGTTGGTGTTTACACTATTATCACCAGTCGATCCCGTAACTGGGAACAACCGCTCGTCTTCCAGAGTATGCGAATTACCTGCTTTGGTTTAATAGGTGTGACAACGTCGTTGCTGAGGTTATTATATTGTGAGGGACCTGGGTATAAACCCCGTCCACTCGTGAATAATAATGAAATCGGCACCAGAAACAAATCAGAAAACTGTCTCCATGTGAGTAACTAACCATGACCTACGTATGCACACAATCCAACCTTGGCTTCCATACTGTCCAGTTCTTAGTGAGGTTGTCATTTCTGCGATGTGACTGCCAGCAATAATCATTTATTACCTTTAATATTCAATAGAGTGCTGTCATCCATTGGCATGTGAGAATTTTAAAATGAAAACTTCGCTCCAGAACATCGTAACATGAAATCCCAGCCCTACTTCCCATCAAAACTTCCCTCACTCACAATAGGAACTATTCTGAGTAAATTAAACGGTACGTTTACATAACTGCTATGTAAATTGGTATACTCTATTTACCAGTTGAGTAAGTCTCGGGAAACCCTTTGCCGTTTGACGTCTCGTGAAACTTCGGTCTCGTGGACCCTTTTTCCAATTTCGCGGTTCTGGCGAACCGAAGCTGGGTTCATTGATACAGAACTCAAATTGGAAATGACAAAATGAAGCTTTCCCCAAAGGTGGAAACATTTCTGATTGTTTCGCAACTTTTGTGACTGTTGTTTGACAGCGCCGACCTTTTTACCCCCAGGAGGTCTTTTTTCACCCTCGAAAATGACCGACTACCGGCTAAAAAAAAAAACCACATATTCAGTCGGGAAAATACCGGTCGAACAAGGTTTTTTTTTTTTACTTTGACCTTGAAATAATAGAAATAAGCTGGTCTTCACCCTCTGCCATGTCCACCCTAGGTGCCGAGTACGCGCCATCCTCGTCAATTTCTTGCATAATAGTTATCATTCCAGAGGCGTCGATCTGTTCGAAAAGTGGGGTGAGGTGAACTGCAGTTTCTTATCAAGCCTCCATGTAGATCCCTGTTAAAGCGGGTACGCCACCATAGGTTGGCGCGTCTAGCGTACAGAGGAATTTTGGCTTTTATACCTCCTAGGTCGCCGGAAGTGGCACTTGCTGGGCTTCAATTGCAAACATCGGGATGTGCAATTTAGTGTTATAAAAAACGTTGACAAAATTGTCACTTCTGGGGCAGATATACGCCGATCTTAGAGTAGCGTAAAGCGGCGTTTCCATGCACGCGGTGGCGTGCGGGCGTGCGGGTAAGAGTAAGAACAATGTTCTTTCAAACCGTGTTCCCAACAACACTGTAACGTGTTTCAACACTCGTCATTATGAACACTATGTGCATGTTTTGAACCATTGCGTGTAAGTATATGCTAATTAAATCCACAAAACCTGTCAATTGTGGAAGTTTTAATTGTATTTTAGGCGCCATCGTTGACCTGGCAACAATCGGTTCGTAGAAATTAAACACCGGTGTTTAGGTGTTCGGCCGGGATTCCCATAGATTTTATGCGTATCTGGGTTGGATGTGAAAATCGCATATTTGCGAGGAACGAACGTTTGTCCAGAAGAGAAAACACTAAGTTCATGCAAAAAGATCATAAAAATGCAGCAGTCCATGAATAATTTCGTTGATTGGCTTTTTAATGGAAGATAGTCCATAGAATTTATTCGCGGTGATACGCATTGGTAGTATCTTTATTTCCGCCTATCGGTGTTAATTTGTCTTTATTTACTAAAGAAAAAAAGTTTGGCCGCGGTGGTGAAACCAATATCTCTCTTTGGTACACGAATAACACATTTCAGACCTCGGCCCCCCCCCCGCTCATTGCCAGTACATTGGGCGTTTTTTCACATACGCCCACGCATCTCTGGAATCCTAGCCTAGACAACTAGTCATAGCGTCGGGTTTGAATAAATAATAATAATATAATAATACATAATAATAATAATATAATCCACGTTTCTTATATTGCGCATTACACACCAAAAGTGGGAAGAGAATGCATGATTGTGTTCAAACGGCGGCACCCCCCAAGGGCGAGCCAATAGGGGGCTCCGGGGGTCGTACCCCCCAACTTTTGGGAGGCCTCCATACAGAATGATTTTTTCACCCACACAATGTTTCCCATCACTGCTTCGCCAAACACAGCTTGACTGGGTGATAAAAGTGATGTGGCGGGATGAAAATAAGTCAGTGTACCGACAGCATATAGTCAATTTACGGACACTGCACAGGAGATGCTACTCTAGCATTTCCCTACGTAGCTCGTTTTTAGGCAACATGTTGGGGTCCCCTTTCACTTTCTTCGTGACTATCGGAGCGCCGCCATCTGTTGGTATCGTACCAGGAAAATTAGACTTTCAGATTACCAGAACACCCTCGCCAGCTGCAAAGGGCATTGAAGTATTGTCCTGTGTGGCGCATTCATCATGTTCCACACAATCATCACATGGACCTGTTATAATATGTGCCAATTTAGTCAAAATCCAAGGAATTCACAGCCTCTACACTCGCAGTGCACGCGGGGTATGTCCTGACTTTCTGGCTTCCCGTAGTACCCCGCATATCATGGAATATTCCCTTACTGTTATTGCATAGGCTTACTACTCGATTTCGCTGATTAGCCGCAGTCGGCAAGTGATTGGTTGGCCCTTTCGATCGTTTTTTGTAGTATTGTAAATAATGCTGTTTATTTTGGGCAGCCTGATGTTTTCTGGTAGATTGATAGCGTGCATGGTACTTATGAAATCATTTGTCTAATTCATGCGGTTCATTGCAACCTTTTCACTGTTTAATTCAACCGAGAATGAGAGTCCCACAGTATGAAGCCTATGGCGAGTCATCCGTTCTGGCGTGCTCAAAGTCAAACTTGTAGTGTACTTCCTCCTTACATTATGCTAGGCGGCCGTACGTCTTCTTTAGCACGTGGTTTATTAAATTACCTGAGTTGTATTTAGGAACCGGCCTGAGTGCGGGCTGTACCTCCGCGCTGTAGGTTCTAGTTTCGGTCTCGCGGCCTTCTGCTTCGCCGGCCTTTTCGATTTTCGGTCCTCGTTCGGGTCTTCTGACTCGCGGGCTTAAGTTTCGGTCTCGCGGCCTTCTGACTCGCGGCCCTTGTTTGAGTTTCGGTCTCGCGGGGCCTTCTGACTCGCTGGCCCTTTTTGAGTTTCGTCTCGCGGGCCTTCCTGACTCGTGGGCCTTTCGAGTTTCGTCTCGCGGGTCTTCTGACTCGCGGGCCCTTTTTGAGTTTCGGTCTGGGCCTTCTGACTCGCGGCCCTTTTCTAGTTTCGGTCTCGCGGCCTTCTGACTCGCGGGCCCTTTTCGAGTTTCGTTCTCGCGGGCCCTTCTGCACTCGGCGGGCCCCTTTCGAGTTTCGGTCTCGCGGCCTTTTGACTCGCGCGCCCTTTTCGAGTTTCGTCTCGCTGTCCCCCCCCCCCCGCCCCCCCGCCTCTGACTCGCGTGCCTTTTTAGTTTCGGTCTCGCGGGTCTTCTGACTCGCGGGCCCTTCTGACTCGCTGGCCAAGTTTCGGTCTCGCGGGGCTTCTGACTCACGGCATTTCACTTTGGACTTTATCACCCCTACTAAATTCATGATGACGAACCTGAAAATAGAATCCCCACTGGTAGCACCTACACTGTAACCTGTAACTTTCACTTTCCCGCACTCCCCACACCCTATTGTATACTACCCCGTCATCTCTATAGTCAACTTCCACCGCCTGTCATAAGCACATCTCTGTCTGGCTCTCCCCCTTCATCCACACATGACAACCCTTGAACTACCTCTTCACTTCCACTCACTGGCAGTTATAAGCTATGATCACCCAACTTTATGCCCATGGTATTGTGTCATATGTGGTTGTAAATATCCAGTACTTGAACCAAAAACAACAAAGTTTTTCAGTTGAAAAATTCAGGTTTTTACCAGTAAATATTCTTGTTTTTTTGTTTGAACCTTTTGCCAACATCTCCTCATAGTCCACATCACTTGCACCATATTCGGAAAGCTTTCTATGCCAAACCAATAAAAACACAACAGAGTATTCTAGCATAGTTCTGTCATGCTATTCATTGTAAAACTTACGCTTATCTACAATCAGAATCTCTCAACCAGTAGTACTACCCTGTCTGTCGTCATCTTCTACAAAGTACAGTTGGTTATTGCTGCATCAAACTCAGTATCAGCTGATCATATCCATATACAACAGAGAGCATACTGTTATCCTGGTTGATTCCTCCAAAAATCCATCATCATCAGGGTCATTCCTAACAAACACAACATAGAGTTTACCATCGAAGACTTGTGCTGACTGAGCGATACTGTAGGAGTGTTGTTTGATCACGTTACATTCAAGAGTGCCTCAGTAAAGCCACTCATATATTCATCTGTCTCACTTTTGGCAGACTCTATCAGTTTTGGAACAATAACACGACTAACACTTGAGCGAGTATCATTTAGTTGGGAAGCAAGGAATAGGTCTATCCACTGAATGTATACACAGCAGCATATCTTACTACAAAATTTTGGGCCTAGATGTGATCCATTGGACTTGTTTTACGATCTTTATCTTTAGATCTAGAGTACATGCTCTTCGCTCCATCTGTGTCAACATGTATGGAAATAGGAGGTCTATCTGCTTCGTCAGTGGGACTTACACTCTTAGGCCACAAAAGAGCTAGGTGTACCCCCGTTACTGTAGTGTGAGAGTGATCAACCACAGACAACCAGTATTGTTTAGCACGCCCTGGGGCTACTGTCAGTGTGACAATTCCTCCTTCCTGAACCAAACTTAGTGAGATTCCTCTCTGACATGTCTGGTCCTGACTTTGATCCCCATGTGATCAACTTGTTCACTGGTTCTGGAACTACAGCTAGATCTGTCAATGTTTAGATACATCACTGCAATGGTTCGCTCATTCATCATTTAAAATCCTGTGAGAGGCGGTACAGACTCCACTCCTGCCACATAGATACCCCCATCTTCTGATAGAGACAATGATTCAGAGGTGTTACTGGCACACAAAATATACTCATTACATATGGATCCACTAATCTCAATCCACAGACAAGGTCCAATCGAAAAAGAGAAGGCAAAGTCACTTAGCAACTTCGGTCCCAGCCATCTCTTGAACTGGAGGAAATCAGGTGTTATCTCAAATTCTTTCATAGTCTGGCCATCTCCTCCCCCACCTGTGGCAAGAAAAACAGAGATTCAAAAGGCTTTGTGAGACCTTGAGTGATTCTGATGCATTCTGGGCCCTTATATACATGTTCACAAGTTTCTAGATTGTAACCCTCAGACCCTGAGATGACCTTTAGCTGACCCTCAAAAAATTATGGTTCATGTACTCATTAGATATGGGGAACCCCCATACAGTACCATGTAGGCTGTTATCTATCCATGTAGGAGTTATCATGGTTCACAGTCGAATTAACCATCAATTCTTCACAACTTTCTACACTAGTTTTTTGCATGTACTTCTCTATAGAGCAAGCTGCATACCAAAATTAGCCAAGAATTCTGGCCTTACAGTGTTCATAAGCTTTGCAGACCTGACCTCCGTTAAACCTCAGACTGGACTCGCAAAGCCATAAGGTTCATCATTATGGGGAACATCCTACCAGGTTTTGAGCTTGATCCACTACCGGGTAAAGGTCAAGGTTATCCATGTTAACAAGGCAAAATTGACCAAATTTTATTTTCGAAAAAATTTCAAGAATATAACACTCTCATGAAAACTCCTCACCCACCAGTAGCTGGCTCAAGTGGTAAAGCTTTCTGGCCTCCCATCTGGGGAATCAAGATTTGAATCCTGGTCGGGTCCTACCAAAGACTTAAAAACTGATTCCTGTTGCCTTCTTGGCCGGGAGCTCATCCAAGAAAACTGGCTGTTCAGGCACACTGGCCCGCATCTGCCACTCCAGCAGTGGCTCAGTCCAGTGCCAGATCATTAGCCCCCCCCTACCCCTCCTCACAGTCTAGTGTGTCTCCAACATCCCTTTTCCTCTCCGCATGCACCCACCTCCCATGGAGTACTATTGTTATCACATGTTATGATCATCACAATTCATCGGCAGGAGAAGGCATATGACTTCCCCAAAACATTCTTTGGGAGCCTAAATTTTAGCATGAAATAAGTATGAATTGAGTCAGTTTTAAGATTGAAATAAGTCTGTTCATACCTTAATTTCTCGATTGTCTGGCTCGATACGACTTCACACTGACTTATTTCAAGCTTAAACCTGACTTATTGCCATGCTTAAAAAAAATTTCGTGGACTACTTCACACTCCATTTCATATTTAAATTCGCAGGCTTAACTGCTAGATTTCACTTTGAATATTCTCATTCACTGCCACACAATGAAGAGATAGGATATTTTTTTCAAGCATTGTTAGACTTAGTACAATAGTACTGTAGGCTACAAAGGCCAAGAAACAACTGTGTTGTCTCTGTGTGCACTAGACTGTATGGAGTTAAGCAGCAGTGTGTTTGCTTGCATGCAGTAATCCATGAAAGAAAATTGGTTGGTACACTGTAAGTAGACTTGATGTTTAGTATGCCTAGTTAGGTTAGCATGTACACTTGCATGGAGCTGCAAAATTTCCTGTAAGCGTTGACGCTAAATTTGGCCATTTTGTTAGTAGATATCGTACTGTGATGCATAGTCTTTTGCAGTGAAGAAACAACCATTGTAGTCTTTAAAACTATTAATTATCATCTCACGTGTAGGCATAACCAGCTAAATGTCCCCATGGTCATAGCATAATGCAGTGAGACAAACTGAAAGTTTAGCATTTTAGCATTTAGAACTAATTTAACTAGTATGTTAGTATGTATGTATTATGTAGTATGTCTGTATTATGTATGTATGTATGTATGTAATGCCTCGCTCCTTAGGATGGTGGATGGGTTAACGAGAGACTTCAGGCGAGGAAATACGAGAAGCATTCAATGGCATTGAGACAAACGCTAAGAGACTTCACGGAAATACTGTGGAAGTGAAA
>JAODTK010005325.1:0-21235 GCA_026419785.1 Sclerodactyla briareus | reverse complement strand
GTAGGACTGCCCCTTGGTGCATGCCCAACTTCCAACATTGATGGGCTCACTGTAGCTCATTCTCC
Organism: Sclerodactyla briareus; assembly: GCA_026419785.1. Taxonomy (NCBI): domain Eukaryota; kingdom Metazoa; phylum Echinodermata; class Holothuroidea; order Dendrochirotida; family Sclerodactylidae; genus Sclerodactyla; species Sclerodactyla briareus. Next base: position 21,170 of record JAODTK010005325.1, on the reverse strand, counting down.
GCTAGATGTTGCTCCTTCATACATGGCTGGCACCACTTTCACAAGCAATCTCATAGGGCCATCTCAAAACTTTTCCCAGGGGATCAACGAAAGCAAGTAGAGGTTCTTGTTCTAGGCCAAGATGACTTTCTGGGCTCAGGAAAAAAGGGCATCTATGGTACCCTTCACGGGCATCTAGCTGGACTGCATGTTGTTTATACAGCTGTTTTCTGTGTTTCTTTTCCACCAAGCCATAGCAAAACCTGCTCTAAGCCTTCTCTGGTCAGAATTAAGGACAGTTGTTCAAGTCTGTATGTTATACCAGTTTTGCAGATGTGGACGTCTGTCATCAAATATTAATTTAAATTGCCAGGAGGAGAATAGAATAATAGGATAACATAACATTACTCTGCTATTCCTTCGTTATTAGCTAATTAGGCTGAGGTTTAGCCCTTCTAGAACTTGAATTGTCCTTATCTGTCAATGCAAAATGAAATATGCAGCCCGACAGGCTGAAATTATCGTCAAGTTACCAGGCGTGGGCAAAGTTGTGTGAAAAAGTTGTGTGAGCCCTGTTTGCTGAATGAGATTCCGCCCATTATTTATAATAAATATTATAGCATGGTGTGTTGTCCAGGGCAGAGGATGTTACACACAGTGTGACCGTAGCGGTAGGCCTTACGTTTCTTCAACGTATTCGAATAGATTTCAAGCCTACATACAGATGGCTCACGTTTTGATTCCTTGACTAAAGTCAGAGGAATCTATTGCAGTCATGATAGTGTGCGTGCGTGTGCATGCGTGTTTGTGACGCCTAACCTGTTAAAAAGGATTAAACTCAACCCAGCTAATACTTGGAATGTGGGTTCATCATGTCATGGAGTTGACATGATCCCTTTGGGGTTGCGGTGTCCAAATGTATCTGAGGTCAGAAAGTCAAAGTCTGAAATAATCTCTTTTGTTTAACACGATCAGTCCAAACGGTTGACTGGTCCGATAGGTTGACAGTTGGAATGGAAGGCTAAAGACCCTCACCCGGATGGATGCAAGTTCATACATTGTATGTTGAGCTCGGTTTCCCCATTGATCCCTGAGGTAACTGTTGGGGGGGGGTCAGACCCCCTCCCCAGCCAATTTTTACAAGGAGGCGGCAGGAAGGAAACTGCAGTTCAGTAGAGGTTTTGCAGCAGCATGATTGGAGAGGGACCAAAAACTTTACTATTGGGCCAACAGGAAGGGTGAGGCCATCATGCGGCTCACCTCTTGTAAATCATAATAATGCAAAATGCAGAACCACTTGATGCGAAAAAAAAAAAAAATCATAATATAATGCAAATGAAAGAACCACTTGATTGCGAAAAAAGCAAGGACAAGACTAGCGGTTCATTAACCAACTTCTTGTTTATTAATTGGTTTAAGCTGCAGTTTAATTGAACATTGTTTTCATTATTGTGAAGGTAACCAGCAAGAAAAGACCACGAGATGAAAACAGCGAACAAGGTTTGACAAGACCTTTCCTTTGAAAACAAGTCGCGTCCAGTTCCAGTTCCTTTGACAGCGACGACACAAGGCCGGCATGACATAGGTTATCAGCTTGGGGAAAGGAAACAACAGACCACCGCAGTCTTCCATGTAAGCTTAGAAAGGTAGCACAGGCTGTTGTCTTGAGAGAGAACATATTGTGGGGGGGATTTCCCCTCTCATATCAAAGGTGTCATTCGCAGTGGGGAGGTGGATGGAGGGGATTAGTATTACCTGGATTTGTCCGGAACCTGGGTAAGAAGGCAGGACACTGATTCTCGATCCAATGTTACCTTAGCAACTTGATAATAGAGCAGTTTGCCAGCAGAACTAATGCAAGGAGGAATTATTATCCGCACATGGGCTGATAGGATTGAGTACTTACCAAAAAAAAATGGCGCGAATGAGGGATTTAGACTCACTTTTGACAGTGGACCTTCATAGTAGCATGTTGCTTCAAGGATCGGAACTTGTGATAGCGCTATGGATAGTAGGGAATCGCTATGGATGCATAGGCATCCGTTACGTTACTGTCAGTGTCCGCTTTCCAGCAGGTTTCTAGGATCGAATGTCAGCGACGTGACAGCCTGGGGGACAAATCTTGAAATCTTGTTTGAATTCATCATTCTGGAAAGTCGATCGATCTGTAATATACTTTCACACACCCTACTCTACCATTCGGGTGTATGGCCTGTGGGTTGGTTGATATTTGGAACCATCGGAAAATTTGACGAATTCCTTTAGTGTCCGTCATGCCGGGGACCAGTGTAGCATGTAGAATATGCTCATGGTTAATTCATCCTTGCGTTGTTAGGAGGATGTTGAGGAGGGACCATCATTATATTTTATAGATTCAGACAAGTGGATTCACCTACCTACATTCGGATAGTGCATGGCCGAATATCTCTGGGTTGTCAATTTCTTGTTTGATGATTACTACACATATTACTACACAGGCCTAGTAACTCTCGGTCTGATGGCCGTCTTTGTTTGGGGCTCATCAAACAAAAAGTGCTTATTACTCTACAAGGTAATCAGGGTAGATTGAGAACTGGAGAGTGTGGTCCACAAATAATCGTAACCAAAACTGTCTGGTTGTTTGCAGCTCAAACTACTATGCGGTTGAGCGATTGGAATCTTGCATGCTCACGATATCTATGACTCAAATCATCAGTTTGTCAACAATTGCCTTTGTGGCCCCTAAACAGTCTTTCTGTATGGATGTTGCCAAATTTGGGCACAGTGTTTATTGACCCCATGGGACATATTTGATTTTTTGGAGGTCAAGGTCAAGGGCCATTATGCATAAAATTTCAGAATGTATTTCCAACAAATTATGGTGCAGAGTTCTGATGTTCAGTCATAATGATGGGTCTAACAGGCATAACCCTCTGGGTGTTCAGAATTTTTGTTCCAAAGGTCCCCACTAGGGCCCAAGGTCCCATTTTATGTGAAATGCAGGAATGTGGGACCCAGGGCAAGATTCATACAAAACACTGCAAAATCTGTTGTATCTCCTACAATTTGTGTTTTGAACAGTGTGATGTTCAGTTGTAATAATTGTTCTAATAGCCCGGACTGTCAGGGTACCCAGGGATTTAGAACCAAGTCCCAGGGTGGTCCTGGGGGGGGGCAAGGGGGGCATTCATGTGGAATTGGGCCAAATGCTTCTCTTAAAAATTGTAGTGACAGTGTTAAATCAGTCATAATGAGGGTCTAACAGCGATATCTGGGTGGGTTCAGGACTTTCGGTCCAAGGTCCACTTGGGCTCATGGGCACAGTTATGAAATTTCAACACTGGTACTGTGAAATGCGTTCTCTCCCACAACTTAAATAGATACTTCAAAGTTACATAATGGTCCTTGGGTAGAGGGTCATAGTTTTTTGGGGTGTCAGGAATTGGGTGGCCTAGGGCCCATTAGATGGAAACACTGAAAATATGTATCTCCTACAAAAGTTTGTTGCACAGTGCTGAATGTTTGGTATAATGCTGTCTATAGTTGTCCTTCCGGGTAACCAGAGATTTAGCGCCCAATCCTAGTGTGGGCTTGGGGCCCCCATTCATGTGGAATTATGAAATGCTTTCTCATCTTACAATTTTGGGTTTTGCACAGTGCGGACATCCGGTAATAAATGGTGGTCTAAACAGCCGTACCTCTGGCCGAGGTCCACTTGGGCCCAAGGGCCCTTTACATGAAATTCACAAGGTTATTGGAATTAATCTCAAGGTTTTTTACAAAGTTACGTGTAGTGGTCCTTACATGTAGTGGCCACGGTCCCAGTTTGTGAAATACTTGCAAAATTTGGTTTGCACAGTGTGCCATCAGGATGCTGTTCAACTCATAAGATGGTCTAACAATATTACCTTCGGTTTGTTCAGGAATTTTTGAACCAAGGTCCCCATTTCATGAGGATTTCACGATGGTACTCTTATCCTCCCAACAAATTTCAATGAATTACTTTACGTGCATGTAAGGCGTCCTTGTTCGTAGTCCATGGGGGGCGAGGGTGCGAACCTCAGGCCCAAGGCCCAATGTGGGCCCCGAGGTAACATGTGAAATCAAGCAGAAATCTCTCCTAAAAATTTCAATGCATAGGTTCAGTGCTATGTTCTGTTCATATGATTGAGGCCTAGTGTGGGACCAAGGGCCAATTATGTGCAGTCACGCAAGTTGCTTCTACAAATTTTGTGATAAAACAATGTTCAAATTGCTATTAAGAAGTCTTTGGCCATTATGGAAAAACCATGGTCTGGGTCATGACAGAACCCTCCTATGTTTTGGTTTAGGTTCGGGGTGAATTTTTGGTCTGAAATAGAAACATTCTGAAAAATTGATATATCCACTTCAATTTTTGCTGTAAACATGATAACTCACCCCACCCAGGGTCAACAGAAGGCGAAGTCTGAAAACCTGTTAAACATGATAAGTCCAGGGATGGTTGTCAATTGATTAAATTTGGTGTTATAGATTTCTTAGGGGAGTACAGGAAAACCCTATCGATTTTAGGTCATGGGTCAAAGGTCAAATCTTGAATTAAACATGATCAAAGTCTGAAAATGCTTGTGAACGTGGATAAGTCCAGAATGGCTGGTCTGATCAGGTTGAAATTTGGTGTTATAGTTATTTTTTATGGAATTACAGGAAACCCCCTGATGATTTTGGGTTCAGGGGGGGAAGTTGAATTTGATTGAAAGTAGAGAAAATTTGTTGGAAAAGTCGATATCTTGACCAAATTGGGCTTGTATGTCTGTTCTTCATGATGAGCCACATGAAAGCCTATTAAATGGAGGTCAGGTTGCAAGGCCACTTGATATGACTCCGGTTGGAAGTTGGTATGTGGCTTGTGTTGTAAGACGGCTATCCACTGAGTGCTATTTCTGACTTAATTTAAGCTTGTGAACATGATAAGGTGACACCACATAGATGGAGGAAGCTTATACTCGGTATTTGTGTCCCCAATGATGATGACTACAATTTGCTCCCATTTTCGAAGGACAGGGGTGAGAGGTCCAACAGAGGTCAAAGTTGTACAAGGAAAACTCTATTGCGTTGATCCCCGATACCATCATTTGGGGGGGAATATGGGAAATTTATCAGATGGTGTCATAATGTTGCCATTAATGAGTGGCTACAATTTCCCATTTGTGCCTTGATGAGTCAAGGAACCACTAAGCCTTCCTTAAGGCTTACGTGGTTTGCCTGACCCTATTCTTCCTCTACAGGTTGTGGATGTTTACTAGACTTCATCACGCCAGTCCAAGTTATCGCTAGGTACAGACAGGAAAACATTCACCACCATAGCAAAGGCACTCCAGACTACATTCGAATATAAGTGTCCGCGCATCCTCAGTGATAGGCTCTTGACGGTCAGGAGGGGGCGCAATTCTTTTAATTAGCCCAAAGCAGTACTGGAGCAGGTGATAGTAGCCAGGTCATAGCCACCACCAGCACTAAATCATATCACTAGCAGGCCGAGGCACCACCTGGAATCATTCTACCTATAGGGGGATCAGCTTTAATGGGTCCAGTGAGCCACTACACTTGTTATGAACCAGTGTTGGGCACCCTCGACAGTAGATATTAGAGGGATTCCTGCCAAACTCCTTCCTGCTAAAACCTCCAAGGGATACTGCTGGCAGTCTTTTGATATTGACACGTAAGCCTTTCTTGCCGTTTAGTTCTGCTTTCCATCTGGTAAGCCGTTCCACCAGATCACAATAATCTCTGCACAGATGACAAAGTCGTCAGCATAACCCCAAGCAGCCACACGGAAAGCTCCAAGACAGGCTTAAAGTACTGTACGATAATGAATAGAAGTGGTCTAGGACTGCCCTTGTGCAGCAAACCCAAACATTGATGGGCTCACGTAGCTAATTCTCACGCGAGATGTGCTCCTTCATACAGGACGGCACCACTTCACCAAGCAATCTCATAGGCCCTGTCAAAACTTTTCCCAGATCCAACGAAAGCAAGGAGAGGTTCTTGTTTCTAGGAAGATGCCTTTCTTGAGCTCAGGACAAAAATGCATATATGGTACCCTTCACGGGCAGCGAGCTTGGACTGCATGTTGTTTTTTATACAGCTGTTTTTTCTGTTCTTTTCACATAGCCATAGCCAAAACATGCTCGAAGCCCGTCTGCTGTCAGAATTAAGGACAGTTGTTCAAGTCTTGTATTGTTTATACCAGTTTGCAGCTGTGAATGTTGTCCAATCAAAAAATTATTAATTTAAATTGACAGGAGGGACGAGAATATATAGGATCACAAACATACTTTCTATGCCTTCGATTATAGCTCATTCGGGGAGGTTAGCCCTTCTAGAACTTGAATTGTCCTTATCTGTCAATGCCAAATGAAATATGGCAGCCGCGACAGGCTGAAATTATCGTCAAGTTACCAGGCGTGGGCACAGTTGTGTGAAAAGTTGTGTGAGCCATGTTTGCTGAATGATGTTCCGCCCATTATAATAAAATTCATAGCACGGCGTGTGTCCAGGGCAGATGTTACACAGTGTGACGTAGAGGGTAGCGGGTAGGCATAGTTTCTTCCAACGTATTCGATAGCTTTCAAGCCTACATACAGATGGTCTTCATTTGTGATGCCTTGACTAAGTCAGAGGAATCTATGCAGTCATGTAGGTGGGTGTGTGCGTGTGACGCCCCTAACTTGTTAACAGGATAACTCAACCCAGCTATACTGGGAATGGGTTCCCCATCATGAGGACATGATCCCTCTTGGGGAGGGTTGGGTTCAAATGTATCTGAGAGTCAAGGCAAGTCAAAGTCTGAAATCTCGTTCGGTAAAACGATCACGTCCAACGGTTGCCTGGTCCGATCAGGTTGACATTGGAATGGCTCAAAGACCTCAACCGGATGGAATGACAGTTATACAGGTTGATGTGAGCTCGGTTCCCCATGATCCCTGAGGGTAACTTTTTGGGGGGGGGCGTCAGACACCCTTCACCCATGAATTTTTAACAAGGGAACTGCAGTTCAGTAGAGGTTTTGCAGCAGCAAGCATGATTGTAGAGGCCAATCAAAACTGTACTTATGTGCCAAGGAAGGTGAGGCCATCTAGCGGGCTCACTCTCCTCGGGTTCCACCATGGGCGTCAACAGGGGGGGATGGGGGGGACATGTCCCCCCACTTAAAAAAGTGGAGGGGACATAATTGATCGTTTGCCCCCCCCACTGTTCCGGACCGCCGACGTAATAAAAAAAAATAGGCACATGCCCCGATTGTTGTATCACTCTAATGATTCAATTTTTTGTCTAACAAAACAAAATCGCGTTGGAAATGTTTTAAGTCCACTAAGTCACGAGCGGACCCAGGTGACGATCTGGATCCGACTAGAAGGCCGAAGTGGAAGGATACCCATGTTTCTTACGAGTTCTCGAATTTTAAATTCAATAGCCAGAGGTGCCATAATTTTTTTAAGTGTTTCGCGCGCCAATGGCCGTTTTTTTCCAGGCGTTTGTAGGCTGAATATGCGATTGTAAGATGTATGTAATTTGTTGTTGTAATTGTCGAATCATTTTGTTCACTCGATTAATTTTCAGAAGCCTTGGGGGCCGACTGCCCCCGCCCCCAACTTTCATGGATTGAAAAATTCGGGCCGAAATTCGTGGAAAAGTTGGGAAGGAAAAAAAGCAAAGTGGAAAAATGCCTGAAATTTTTGCAGACTTTTTCGAAAAATGCCCGGAAAACATGCAATTTTTTCGCGCGCGCCGGTGGGTAGTTTCCAATGCCGGACTTGTAAAATTCGGGGTACAATATTTTTGCTCCCAAATGGGGTGGTCCCCTACGCCTGTGGCTTTTCTCTTCGATCCAACCAGAGACCGTTTGGTAGAACCCTGGATCCCACGGAAACGAAGCCAGGGTAGGAAAGGTAATAAAAAAAATACCGTCCATGTGTGATATTCGGTAAATATCGTATAGTATGCAAAGGACCATTTTTTGTCCTGTCTTTACTCAAAACACACATGTAGATGGTTGCTATTGATCCTGGCAAATGCCGCTTCCGTCGATCTCGAGGGGATGAAAATCTGAATTTTCTTTGTACTCTTCACGCCAACAATGGGGCTCCGCATAGATGGTCATGTGCTTTCCGATGTGTTCCCACCCACTTTCGAAAAGAAATCGGTCCGACGCCCCTGGTTCCAACCCCCCCCCCCCCCCCCCCCCCCCCCCCCCCACCCCCCCCCCCCCCCCCCTCCCCCCCCCACCCCCACCCCCCCCCCCAACCTCTCGGTTACTCGCCTGTCCTTCCAGGGGTACAGGACTAAAATTATCCATCGTCCGTTGTATTTGAACTTGATAGACAAAATCTATGGGTTTCGTAACTTGAATTAGCATATATGGGGCAAACCAGAGATTTCTTTAAATATGTTACAAGATTTTATTATCGATGTTTTCACAAGTTTTTACTTGACATTAAACGTTTTTTTTTTTTTTTTTTTTGGACTTCCGAATGAATTGAACAATTGAAATAGGTTGCCGTCTTTGAACACTGTTAGACTGGCAGCACTGTTCAGGGGCAATCAAACGTGGTAATTGGATGAATATCTTTAGTAACGCAGGGTACCGATAATGTGAACTTTATTTGACCCCTGTTATATAGAGGAAACACTGAGAAACACACTGAAATGCTATATTTACGGGAATACCACCAAAGGTTACGATTCTCTGCCAAATACGAACGTTTGAAATATTGCGCAATCGAGAAGTTGTCTTTTCGGGAATTAAGGTCAATCCAGAAAATCAATGCACAGATATGTTCTGAAGCAAATAAGTGAACTGCGAGCCAAATATTTAAAACTAAATGAACGAATCTTGTACCTTATTCCGATTTGGGCAATGGCAACAACCACTATGTTCAGCGCAACGCGAGATTTTGCAGGATCCAATTTTGACCAACGACATTGCACTGACCCCTTTTCTGACCGATAACGTAGATAGGCTTTTTTTTACTCAGATTACGGCCTCAATTTTTCATCTTTTTGGTTGTTAGTTTGCAGCCCTTGGACTGTGGACCTTTCCCTTGGAAAGTCAGGGCAATCTTTCGATACGAACTTATCTTCACCTGTGAATTTTGAATCATGTCTTGCACGATTTGTGGCGTTTCCCTGGCACCAGAATGTACGACGGGACGATTGAGGGGTTCCCACCCGCATCGTGTGACCGTCCCCGTAGTGCGACCAAAATTTCAACCAGTGGACGCACCCATAAATGATTGCTTAAATACTCCATTTAAAATTTGCAAATAGACCGTACGTCCAAAAAATTCACAGGTCCCGCCAGGTGCCAGGTGGTAGACTTACCTCAGTCGCCTCAACCTCCTCCCTTAAAAAAAGCTGACATTTTTGGGATCGTGGGCCTACTTTTCACTTTAATTTTGAACATGTCTTTGGACAACGCAAATTGGGCGCTCCTGACCGCATTGCCGATCGCCGTCCGTGTGCCTTGATGTTTTGATATGCACACCCGCGGATCCAACAATCAATAAGTGGTCGCACCCATAAATTCGGACCACACAGATCGCAGATCCCGCCTGGTGGTTGACCTACCGCCGTCGCCTAAACCCCCCTCCATCTCAGGGAAAGAGATATGTTATGGTTAGTTTGTTTACCAACCAGGTCCCTAGCTGGAAATCGGAAACGTCCAATGAATTAAGGAGCATCACATCGAGCTGGGAAGACAGTAATATGTAATGATTAGGGATTGAAGGAGAACACTTCCTCGTTGGTAATTGAGGTCAACCAGAGGAAATTTCGAGGCCATTTTTTTCCGAAAATGGAGCAAATGAGAAATAGCAGTCTCCCCTTCCCCCCTCACAATAGCCGCCCTAGCGGATAGGTCACCGGGACAAAGAAGAACTTAAAATAACAATCCTATTTGCAGCAATAAAGGGGAGAGGGATCTGATGATGGGTGCCGCGATTAATGCTGAACAGGCTGAAAAGAATTAAGGTTAACATTTCAGCAACACAACCAGGAGTTATGAAATCATAATCATAAAGATAAAGCGCACTCAAAGAACGACTCAAGTGATCTATAGTCCTTTTAGTAAATGGATCCCAAACAGAGAAGAAGAAAATGGTCGGACAAGGGGGGATCGACATGCTCGGCTCTGTGAACGCCTACACGATTGCCTCACCACGATTGTTTGGTGTGAGCATTCAAATTCAACCTGTTAGAATAGTAGCCCAAAGATATGGATTTTGGTCACAATAGAAATCCACCCCCCCCCCCCCCCACTAGAAATGATGTTCAGACTTTCGAAGAATGTATCGGAAAACATTCATCTGTCTGATGAGGAAATTGCTACTCTCATGTGGAAGTGGATGAACAAAACAGCTAGCCCATCCACTAGTCCGCGGCGCAGGACGCAGCCAGTGGGCGTCGTGCCATTGGAGCCTCGGGGGGGGCCCTCCCCACCAAATTTTGTCGGAGTGTCATGAAATTTTGTCATATTCAAAAATTGAAAAGTATTCTCGAAATCGAAAGAAAAGGAAGACTATATGGTCAATGGTTCTTTGATAATCGTGCGGATGCCCCACCACATAAAATAGTCGAGAACATAAAATTATCGAGAAGCCATTGCCCGCATGAATACGTCTGTCCTAAAGCTCACGCTAGATATTTGATATCAAATATGCATTAGCGACCACCAACGGACCAATATACAAACCGGGCTACGGAGAAATGCGCAATTTTAGGACAAACAAAAAAAACAAAAACACATCGGACTTTGGTTAAAAAAAACGCAAAAAAAAACGCGATCTTAATCGCAAAATAACGTATCGTATTTGGAATATTATCATGGCAAAATGGGCCGCCATCAGCCATTTGTTCGCTAACATAGTGATAAAACAAATGAAAAGACAATAATGAGTTGTTCATTTTAATAGCAGAACAAATAATACCACCAACATTACGCCTTGAACTGGCCTGTCCTTTGACTCATTCAATACCAATTACGTTTGTTTTAGATTCAGCCAGCAGAACGCACTAAGATAGCTAACTAACGTTGGTTCCAAAAGTTATTTACATATTGTCACGTTTACCTTCCCCCCTCTCGTGTAATGATGGTTTTATTTAACATGTGAACAGACTTTTCGTGATGCGTCCAAACATGTCAAAACTTGCCATACCGCCGGTCGCTTAGCCCTAGGTTTGAGTGGTCCGTAAAAATTAAAACGACCTGCCAAACCAATGTTGTATCTTGAAATGCCACCTCACATGTGTTGCGATCGCATGCTTCACACAGCCTGGGGTCGATAGCCTATGTAGATTCAAACGTGATTGATTGTTTAGCTACATCACCTTCATCGTTGAAACAAATCGTAGGCAAATTATTTAAAGTCAAATTCAGGAATTCGGTTTCTGTTAACTGGGGCACGGATCATAGAAAAGACAAGCGATTTTTTATTTCTGTTTTTTTTGTGTGTGGGAAAACCACAATTATACCAAAAACGCAATATGATTCGCAAAAAGCGGCCAATTTTGCGCCGCAAAAACCGCGAGCTCGCGCATGTCCAGCACTAAATATACACCGACCTTGATTTACTGATAATTTCCTGTCTGGTATGCAGTTGATTAGAGAGAGTCTGTGACTAGTTACCCATGAGTGGCCAAAATGTCTGTAAAAACTTTTTTTCCTAACTTGGTGTGTCGGTTGGTCATCAGGCGGCTTTTGATTTTGGCCGCAGACCGCCGCCATTCGGGAACTCCCGATGCATCATGGCAGCTCCCCATTTTCTCGGCTAGTAGGAAGTCTTCGCAGCGGAAAGATACTAAATACACTGGGAATTATCCCCAGGATATTCCTTTCAAATGCGCATACACAAAATATGCTCAAAGTCTAGCACTAGGATAGAGAACATAATTCCAACCTTATAGCTCCTACTCAGAATGGATTCATAAAGGAGAGATTAAGTGGGTGGACCCGGTGGCGTTTTATATTCAGGTTCGATTGAATTATGCAAAAGAAAACAGATCGGTTTTATGCTAAGTGGACTTTGAAAAAAAAAAGCTTTGATATGTTGGAATTGAACTTTATCTTTAGGGTCGTACACTTTTCAATTTTAACCAGAGTTCATTCAGTGGACCTATACATGTATTCCAATGCATGTGTTCACAAAAACAATGGATATGATGGTGAAAAGGGTTGTGAGACAAGGTGTCCTCGTATTCATTATGTGAAGAGGTGTTTGGCAATCAGCATCCAAAAGTTCTACTGCTATAAAGGGTATCTCAGTTTTGAAGCATGAAACCAAAATTTTGCCATATGGCCGAGACAATGCATTTCCTGGATGGGTCAATGCCATCTCAAGAGCGACCTTATATTTAGAGAAAGCGTCTGGTTAAAGGGAAACTATGAGTAAAACAATATTCCCCTTGGACCCTCACTGCACAGCTGAGGTTTTTTGTTTTTTGTCTCGCTGAATGAAATTCAGGAAGAGACAGTGTGCCCACTATGGGTCGTGTTGTGAGTGTGTGTTGTGTCAAGCCTTCTAGTAGCAGGATTTCTCCACAAACGGGAGGCCGCCGCTTATGATGGAAAATTTTGTGTGTAAACACCGGGGATGGGGTTGTCCCGATCTGATTAAATTTTTGGCGCAATCATTGAGTTGGGTAATCAGCTTATTTAGTAATTTATGTTGAAAGCTCGTTAGCAAAGATACAGTGTTGTAGTTAGGACATGGATGACAGGTAGATGAACTGACTTTTAGATTTCTAGCAGAAAAATGCCTAATAAGTGGTCTAATTGCATAATTTTGCGAATTTGCCAAGTTTGTCGGATTTTCCACGAAACTTGGGGATGTGGTCTACCATGGTTCACGAGGAAAATTTTTAAAAGTGAAGTCGGGGTCACGGGAGTCATTTAAGTCTCTAATTTGCATTTTTTGTGCAATTCTTGAAAGTTTGTGGGATTTCCAGAACTTGGTAGATGTGATCCACCACTATGATCCCAGATCATTTGGAGGTTAAGGCTGGGTCATAGAGGTAAGGGATGTAATGTATTCCAATTTCCAAACTGGTAAGGCATTTTGCCAAATCCGTGTAGGATATGGTCCGTTAAACATTTTTGGATCTGAGTGTGTGGGATGGTCAAAATTTGATTGAATCATAGATAATGCTTAGAATTAAACACTGAGGAATGACGAACAAGTAACCCATAGCTCCTGTGACAAAATTTAAGAATGTTATAAGCTACATTGTATGTGCCTAATTTTGCATAATTTATTCCAATTCCCAACTTGGTTAAGCATTGTGCCCAAACTCAGTAGGTATGGGACGTTAACATTTTCTGATCTGGTGTGTTGAGGTCATGATTTTATTGAAATCTATCATATAATTAGTCCTGTTAGAATATAAAAACACTGAGGAACGGTTAAACATAGCTCTTGTGGCAATGCTACAAGAGCAAACCCTCTCTCACCAACCAATTGATTAAGTTGATAGACATTCAAAAAAACGCTGTAACAATTTTCCCCCTCGTCTTGCCATGGGGACTGGGGACAATGTGGAAGTTGGGGTGGAATTTCCTAAAGATATATTTGGGACATCCGATGCTGCGTGGGGGATAGTTTGTCGGCTTTGTGTGGGGGGGCGGCGGGAGGGTGTTTGCTGCCTGGCAGGGGGGGAGGCAGGGATAAAACTTTATCAAATTTGGGTATTTTTGTAGAGAGGTGGTGGGGCATGAAGAAGAAGAAAACACAAACTAAGTGAATTTATGGTTATATGTGAACAAATATGTTATGTTCCTTTGACATGAAGATGGTATGCATGAGCTAGTTGGTTTGTTTAGGGGTAGTATAGTGAATAATCGGAAACACTGGATAGCGCAAACAGGCGAGACATTTTTGGGGATCGCCTTGTGTTTTTATCCACTTCCCTTTCAAGTGGACCTGGGTCCTGTTACAGATTTGGGTATTAACCTTTGACAGAATAGAGAGAGCTTATTCCCGGAGGAAAACTTCATGTCCCCCTCCCCCCCCCCTCCCCAAAATTTCCCGAGTCAAAGTATCTTGAACCTTTGGAGTTAGTAGGGATCTCACACCAATTGGGAAAACAACTTGGAAAACTTGGCTCTCAGTCTTGTTTATCTCTTCAGGTCTTGCTAATCCATACCCGTCTTCATTTCTCAGAGTCGGGAGCTGTATGCAATTTTATTTGGTCTGGTAAGCCAGACAGAATAAACGAGTATTATGATTGCTCCGGATTAGTGATGGGTGGTTTAGGCGTGACACATATTACTAGTTTTACAATAGTTTGAAATGCGGCTGGGTACAAAATATAGAGACTGAGTCTGCACCATGCGAAATTGATATTTCCACTTCAACTGCAAGACATTGGTGTGAACATTTTGTTCAAAAGGGAATTTCAAGCAATTTGAACATTATTCTTACTAAGAATTGAATTCATTAACGATATTTGTTGGGCATGGGCCAGGTTTAATTTCAGGCAGGCCGACTGCCAACTAAGGTTTGTCCTGAATGAAGACGGATCACTCGCCCGTTTGTACTTTCAAATGGCGTTGGGGGTGTGGAACTTTGCTTTCACGTTATATTTCGGTATTATAGGAGGTATTCCATCTTCTTGGAAGCATAATTTCAAACAAATGAGAGGAGCAAGGAGGGATTAGAGAGAGCTTAAAAAAAAAGTTTGTCTAGAATAGTCAATCTACCAACCAAACAGAACGCACATAAAATAACCTTCCTCCACCACATCCCTCGGCCAGCGAGAGTTTACTTCTGCCTTGAAATGAAATGAAAATGATTGAACGTTTATGTTGATTGTTCATTGTGATTACTGGTATGTAAACATGGTTTGTAATGGCTGGGGATTTACGTAATCAATTACCATAACAGTAGCATTCATTTTACCTCCCGCTGCATCATATGTGATACCTTGTTTGAGCAACAGGTGTTGGTCAGTCCACACTACAAGAAGTGCCCGTATGCACCCCCCAGCGATTCGAGGGGGGTGCTTTGCACATCAAACTAAAATGAGCGTCCCAGCTCCAAATACGCCAACGTGGCGCTTCGTTCCAACATTGCGGGGAAAACAAAAACCCTAATCACAGGTCATATAGATACACCACACTTGCCTAGAACCCTAAGAGGATGGACCACAACTATGGTCGATTCATCATCATTATTTACGATGGTATATTGATTAGGGCATGCAGACTTATTTTGATTATGGGTGGTGGACTTGAAAGGAATTGTGAATTTTCTGGCCTGAAGAATCGTGGCTAGCTCGGGTCTAACCTCTTTAATGCTTAGTTAGTTTAATTTAGAGTGAAAAAAAAGGGATCAGGAAAGACAAAATGAATTCTCTCAGCTCCATCGAAGTTAGACGAGGGTGACGCCTTAATCTATCCATCGTAAGGTTAAATCTCTAAGAAGGGAATTAATCGAGTGGCCCTCCGCCGAACGTTTTCAATACCTGCTTGTCTTTCGAGAAATATGGATTCAATACTTGGAAAGAATACTCTCAGGTGAGGGTCTCACGAGCTTAAACAACCCGCTAAACAAGATCTTGATTAAGGATATTGAAGAGTGACGTCTAATCAAGCCAAGAATCCAGTTTACATTTCCTCGCAGCTTCAGAACAATGATTAGAAGGTTTCAAGAAGAATCATAATGAACACCGAGTCCTTTTCTGAATCACCTCTGATGAAGATTGCCCATTTAACTTGAAAAAAGCGTTGGGATTGTGGAGATCAACATGCCATAAAACGTTGCCACTTATCGGATGATGAACAAATTTGCCAATCGGTAAGACCATTTGGAGATGATATCAAGATCCCTTTGGACAATTTGCAGCATCATCGTCAAAGCAAACCTGTCCGATACAACTTGGTATCGTCTTGCAAACTTTATAACTCTGGCATGCACCGAATCTTCGGAATCGTCAATATACGCCAGGAAAAAAATTAAAGGGCCCACGAAACCGATCATTGGGGAAACCACTAGTGACCTTTTGTCGAGGAGATGAACGCCCATTGATGAAAAATCGTGCTTTTCTATCGAGAAAGCCACTGACGAATCCACTCCAGGATTTGATTTGATTTGCTTGTACGGGTTCAGGAAGCCCAATTGGGACTCATCGTTGGAACCCTCTAACGAATTTTTGATCGTGGATGAGCACCGGCGACACTGCCTTCTCTTCCGACTAGTGCTCAGAAGATTTCGAGGCAGGAATGACACCAATCCCTACTCCCGGGACCGCAATTTTACGCCCCCATCCGACGGACGACGATCAGTGAACTCCAGGACCTGACCAATTTCTAAGAACCGGGAGGAGCGGAAGAGGTTCGACGCGACTGATCACAGCCGACCACGAGCCTATTGCAAGTGCCCCCGAAACAACCCCCCGAAATTACCAGCCCAACTGCTAACAGCAGGACCAGGAACCTAAGACCGGAAAACGCAGTCGAAATGCAGGTAAGCCACTTCTGGAAAAACGGCCCGGTGCTGATCGGCTGGAATTCCGACCCCGGGAAACCTGTTGCAGTCAAAGCGACAATGATAGCCGCTATACTATTTCTCCCGCCCGGACATTTCCCTTAAGTCCCAAACTGTTTGTTAACTGCACTAGTAACATCTCCCATAAATAAATTCTAAGAGATTATGTCAAAAACACGAATGCGATTTTTTCGGAAACCAGTTGAGAAACCCCGATTTAGACTATACTCATCTAAAAAAAATCGACAATATGATCCCGAATGATGAAGTCTAACACTGCAGACAACACGAGTTATTACAAGGAAGAGAACCGGTTGCCTTTCGTGAAAGTTGAGAAGAAGAAGAGAAACATTTGCTCTCCGCCAATTATACGGAAAACAACACCTTCTTGTAAGCTTTTTGAAAATAATTGCCTAATGGACAAACTGGTCGGCAAAATTTGGTCAACAGAAGGGGTAAACTCCATCGGGAAAGGAGCCTTACATCTTGAGCTCTGCAGTTTCTCCTCTAATCACATCAGGCGAAAATTACTATATACTGAGGCAAAAATACACAAGGTCCTTGAAATTATCCAAGTTTTCCTGAGGTGAATACCGACGAAAATATGTGATTAAGAACGCCAACCTAATTAGCCATCTTGGAATGGGCAACTGGGGCGGAAAGACCACGTTGATGTTCAACCTTATATGCAATGATCTCATTTTAAGGACCCAGATGCAGCAGTAGGCCTAGAGCAAGGATGACAATTGCCGGTTAGTAGTTTTAGTGCGCATGTCACCACTTGAATATTCGGGGGGAATGGACGAGGTTTCGGTCAGATTCCCCGCATACAATATCGGTACGGCTATTTTCGAACTGTCATACTATTTCTATTGAAAACGCAACCAATTCGATGTCCTGTTTTTGTTTGGAGTATTTGTTGAAAGTTGGGGGGGATACGGTAAAGTTGTGATTGAAGATTCGTAATTTCGGCAGGGTAGTTCCGAAAAATCGTTCTGCACACCGTTCGTGCAAACTGCGGTCTTCCCCGATGACCTTGACACAATATCAGATCATCTAATTAACGTAACTGAACTGGCTTATTCTACTAATAAAACTAAAATTTTAATAGGAAAGGAATAAATAGCTCACGACAACAAGAGCTCACTGCGTGCGTTTGCTAGTTGGATGTTGTTTGAATATTGTGACAACCTGCTTAGTGTTTGTTAGAACCATGCCAGGAGAAGTTGGTCGCATTTTGGAACAAATGGCGGGGCGGGAGGCGGAGGGGGTATTTAGGGACCTATTTAAAAAAACATTACTGCCCGTGGGGTTATTTATTCATGTTACAATTGAGCTAACGCTAATTGAATAATGTTGGAATTTCGAGGACAATCTGCCGTATTGTTCTGTTAGGTAATGCAATGAGACGTTGTGGTTGCATTTTGGAACATGTGGCGGGGTGGTGGGGGGGGGGGGGGGGGGGGGGGGGGGGGGTTCATATTAAAATATTCAAATACTAAGCCAGCTGGGGCTTGTTCATTTTATGATCGTTTTGGGGGGGTACTCCGTGCATTTCTTACAAGGTTTCATACCGGCCGGCCACATCAGTACGAACATACAAACGAGGTTGAGAGACAAGAAAGAAAATGTTGGTAAAAACAAAAATGCTTCCATTTAATGGGTAAGGAACATGTTTTTTAAAAAAGAGAGATGAGAGCGACAAACAGGGTGATTCAAACGTCGTTACCCCCGAGATGCACGGAGAGTGACGCCTATACTAAAATTATAGTAAATGAGACATTTGTTTAGGCAATAACTCAGGTAATGCGCTTTTGAAAGTTACTTTAGAATGCGAGAGGCAATAAAAGTTTTTTTTTTCTTGCAGTTATCGACACGGTAGGACGGAAACCGACGTTTAGATTTCAGTTCCACTATTGCAAGAATTTTTAGTGTTTCGACATAGAAGTATATTCAGTATTTGACTATAAGTTCCAGCAATGCTATTTGACAGGACTTCCCAAAGACAAAGAGGGCACCTTACATTGAACACACTGGCGATGCAATACGTGACCCGTTGTGAACGTCTCGTCTGTTCATCCATTCTCATGATGTAGCCACATCGGTCTGTCCCGCCCCAGGGTTTTGTAGTTTCCGCCTCGGTGTTGTTGGGCACTCACCCGCACTGTTCGTCAGTCTCCGCGGTGCTGCTTGCTGTGTTAGTGGTCCAGCTCACGTCGTAGCTCCGTCTCTGGGTTAGTTTATCAATCTGATATCGTAAGATATGAACTTTTTTAATCTGCCAAAACTAACACAACAGAAGATAAGAATGTCTTCGTTCAATTGTGTTACCCTAATCACATTGTAACAACTCAACACGCTGGTAGTTAACACAGAGACCACAAGTTGGTACACATCATTCCGGGCGAAGAGGATATCGCAGTCTGCTCTGGGTAGAAAAACAGTTGGTAAATGCCTGTTAGGGCGGTCGTGGGGGGGGGGGTGGGAGGGGGGGGTAGGGGGGGGTAATGGTTAATGAAACTCTTCGGAATGGGAATGCCCGCTGGGGGCTTATCATGTTATGATCTGAAGGTTGGGGGTACTCGTTGCATGTCTCACAAGGTACCATACCGGTCGGCCCACACCCTAGGTGCGAAATACAACGATGTTGCGAGGGAAAGAAAGGGGAATGTTATTAAACGAATTGCTCCATGCGATGGGAAAATGTCAGACAGATGAGAGCGACAAGCACATAGGTGATCAGAAAACGGTGCCCAGAAATACATGGTGGTTGCAAGGCAACGCCTATACTAAATTATTAATTGAGACAATTGTTTGGCAATAATCTCATTGCATATTGCGCGTTTGAAGCTACTTAGAATGTTTAGAGGCGATGGAATGTGTAGTTTTTCATGTTAATTTTGTTCCTGAGAGTGGTCCTATTATAGGAATGTTGAGTAGTGTCGACCGAGATTATATTAGCTATTCGTTCAGCACTGCTGAATGACAGGACTCCCCAAAGACACATCGGCGAGCTGAATTTGAAATACAGGTGTATATAATACGTTGACCGCCATTTTATATTTTAAGTTAATTTCTTTTTAGGATGGTATCAATTTACAGAGGGCTCCTCAGGAGCAATAAGAATGTAATAAGCCTTTTAACGGTTGTAAGTGTGCATGCCACTAACGTACAGCACGAAGATTCTCCTCATAGCTCTATCATCCCGGCTATTTTGATGAAATGTCACCACTAATTTTGTTATCGAAAAATGGTATTACCTGCAAAAGATGGTTGGTAGTTGCGTTTGTTCACTAGGCTTGAACTCTTTTGTTATAATCTTAAATACGGTATTCGTTTTAATTTTAGTCAGATATTGAATTCTTTTTTGCGGCGTTTAAGAGAAAAAAGTGCCATCAGCCAGCACAGTGGTGGGAGACGCTGGCGCTGGGACGGTACGTCGGGGGGGGGGGGGGGGGGGGGGGGTGGAACAGGCGATCACGCCAACCAGAAGTTCTCACTCCCGACTCCCTGAGTCGTAAACCGCCAGCCACATACCATTACCAGGCGCCCATGGAAAACCCGAAAAAAGCCAAAAAAGATTCAGTATTCCTTGATTGATCCTGACTTGATCACGCTAGGCATCGCCAACTTCACAGTTGAGTAGAGAGAGTAGTTATATTATTATGGGGGACTCACATATAAAGCAGGAATTCATCCACCCAGGTGAGGTCTTGTTAACAAGCTAAAACATATGTGTTCGTTTTTTATGTTAATGGTAATTAGCAGGCAATTTGCCATTTTCGATTCAAAAGGAATATTTCATTTTAATAGTGTAATTTCATGCCAATGCAGATGTTGCTGCACTATGAAGGATATATACAATAACAAAAAAAAAATACAAAAATCCCGTCTTCCCCCAAACTGGCCACGGTTCACACTAAAACCGAGTTCGTGTACCGCCCCATAAGAGAACTGCCATAGTTACTCAATTTCAAACTGATCAAACCGGCAATTCGGGAACAAGATTTTCAGGCTTTGACCGTTGCTGACCCCAAAAAATTGGGATCCTGTATGAATATAAAGAACCCACATACCAAGTATAGCTTATCGAACCATCTAAAGTTTGTCGAAATCTCAAATTTGCTCGCATAACCAATTTCAACTGATCGGACCACGGCTTTTCTGGACTTATAGTGTAAAGAGATTTCCAGACTCTGAACTCTCTTGCCTTAGATGACTTTGACCTGACCCTAATACATTAGAGATCATTACCCAATTTAATAATTGGTGGTAAAGCACATACTCACGTACGAATTTCATTCTATCCAAGTGGAAGTCAAGTTATCGTGTAACGAGCTTAACATTTGCCAAAATATTAGTTTTTCACAATTTATCTATTTTCGCAGAACCTGACCCTGGTATCCACTAAACTCAAGGAGGGTTCTTCCACTACCCATATTCACAGATCCGGCCAGGCGTTCTTGGATTTTTGTGTTCAACAAAAGATTTCCAGACTGATAACTTCTCTTGACCTCAGAATGCGTCACTCCACACACTATAATATAGTTAACTTTATAATTGAGATATTTTTTTTTATTATCATTCATAATTCCAATATGACTTGAATTGAATCATTATCAACATATTAACGAGGAATATTTCGAGTTGCGGTGGTAATGACACCGCCGCCCCATCGGGACAAGATGTCTT
>JAODTK010005324.1:0-11085 GCA_026419785.1 Sclerodactyla briareus | reverse complement strand
ACTTCGCTTACCCAGGTGATTCGATGAGAGAATGGAGTAATTTCTCAAAACTCATCAACGACCTTCTTGGAGACTGCTTATTGATTAATGAAGCTGGGTAACTTCGCAAGCGGAGAATTCTTGTGAATTAAATGGCAAGTTCTCATCATGTATTTCGCAAAATATAGGCCTTTGAGATCACTCAACGATTGTAGCAAAAATTTTGCAGTGGAAAACGTCGTTAGGGTTGTTGTTTCAAGTGAATTCCGAACTATTCGGCAAGGCCGCCATACATGCTGAACTAGCCAATTGCTGTAATACAGAATTGACGCCAAGAATATGTATTGGAGTTGGGTTAATGAGCGAAAGCACACGCTTTCGGTGACGGAATGAAATTTTCAAGTTCAATACAGCGAAGAAACGGGAGTTTTGCCAACGCTCCAGACGGGGCCATCTACCAACACATTATGTGACAAGGATAGCGATGTTGTGTTGTTTGTAACGTTTGGATTAGACATACAATTATCACTCACGAATGTTTATTCCGTCTCAGGAGACAAAGTGTAATGACCTCTGGCCAACAGGGGCACCGTTTGAAGGTTAGGGATGTGTCGCTCTCAAATAGCCCAGAACGTTCTGAATGGTGTCATTGTAATTCCACCACAACTCAGGAACGTTCGTGAGATTCTGGCCTTTAACAATACATTGAAGCATAGTAGCAGGAGCATTGATCCGGACAACTAGCCAAACAGAGACTCAGAATTATAGAATAAAAACATGCACACGGTGGTGATTGACGTGAAAGTCATGCGGCACGACATCGTAGATATAGTAGCAAGGCTCGAGCTAAAAAAGGAACTGTTGTGTGCAATGGATGTATGGACTGATACTGAGTCCCTTTTCTTTCAAGATTTGCTATTCAGAGATGCAATGGCCACATCGATAGGAGGCAGTGTGTGCGATTATTTGGACTTTCCTTACTCAGGCAAAACACAAGTTTGAATCCAATGTTCCTTGTCAGCAGTTGCAGCATTATAACACGGGGCGTGGTGCACGCCTACGGGACCTGCTCGTGATGATGTTCAGGGAATTTACTCACATTGCTTGCAAGTGAAGCCCGCGATAGACAAACAGACAGCACTATAAACTCCAATATCCTTTGTACAAAACGTCCAGGGTTATTTTGTTAATTCGACGGTCCTTCAAAGATGAGGGTCGCAGCCCTCTTGTAGGTCATCTGAAGAAGATTCCATTTAGGATGGCTACGGTGAATGTTTGTAACAGGATTCGCAGATGGACTACCACCAAGAATATGGTAGTTGGTATTTCGGGAAGCATCGCGAATCGCCGCAAGAAGTACCGATATAATGGCAATTCTGCGGAGACCCAATTTGGACTTTTCCGGTTGAAGTATTCACGTGGAGAGTTGCGTCAGTCTCTGCAAAAGAGGAATGAATTCCAATAGTAAAACACAGCTGTAATGGAAACGCCTGAGTATTACAGGCTGAAAAGAATAGGTTACATTACGTATAAAAGTGTGACCCCAGCGTACTCAATGTGAGGACTGAAAGGTCTGAATTCAGGCCGTCGGAACCGCTACGGTAAGGCCCGTACACTTTCCAACTAAAGAGAGAGAGAGAGAGGGGGGGGGGGGAGGAGAGAGAGGGGTGAGAGAGGGGGGGGGGAGGGGGAGGGAGAAGAAAATGGATGGGGCCGTGAGGAAATACTGTTTGAATGAATTAAAAAACACACGTGTTACACATGATTATTCACAAATCTCAAGTGTTACTGGGACGATCATAATCATACAGGGGTTACGTTTCGAGATTCCCGAACCATCGGGAAAGGTGCGTTCATGCAGCTTCCTTGACTTATAATATGGAGCTCCAACACGGCTCCGCCGTGAGCAGTTCGCTCAGATTTATTATTCATTCGTCCTATACGATCATAAGAGTAAACAGGTCCTGTTTTTCAGAATTCTAACTGACAACCAACACCTCCCAGAGCCTATTGAAAGAGGAGAGATAAGCATCAATTTGAGCTATATTCGGTGGGGTTGGCGAATTGAGGATCATCTTCAACATTATTTTTGTGACCATTGCGGACGCATTTGACCCCTGCTGAAATATGCCATTCTGAACAACAAAATGACATTATCCAAAAACAAAAACCAAAAACAGACATGGCCAAAATCATCTCAAAACTACAGCAGCGGCTCCTCAAAAACGTGAAACAAGCCGGAGAAACCATGAAAGCCACGTTAGAACCCAAATGCCAAACAATCAGAGACGACGCGGCCAGAGGCTGTCGATCACATACGAGGTTGAGTCTCGTCTCAGGAATTCGATGAGGTGCGTTAATAAAGCAAGAGGGTGAACTGATGAGGCGGTTTTGAGCGGATACTCCTTTATGCATTTTAAGCGCACTATTTTGAAAACTGTTGTTGGCATCAATGCAGCTTTTTGTAGTGAACTACTTTTGCAGAGTAGTCCATATAACAAAAACAAAAAGTTCAAAGCTATTATGATAATTGGTTTACGAAAGGATCAGTGTCTGAGACGTCTATATTCATAAGAGAAGGGTAAGAGGGGAGGAGAGGAGAGGACACGGGAGAGGAAAAGGCAGGAAGAAAAAAGGAGGAAGTGAAAACAAAGAGGAGAGAGCAAAAGGAAAGGAGGGGGAAAGCTGTTCCCGGGAAATGACGATCAGTCAACTCCAGGACCCGACCACATTCTGGGAACCTGGAGGATTGGAAGATAATGGTGTCTCATTTTCGTTTTATACTGAATACCATTCTCCACTAATTGTATTTCCAGTTTTATCCAGGCGGGGTCACCCAACTTGAAATGAATCCTCGTACATTTCTCATTTCTGTCGTTTGGTCATTTTGGGGGGAATCTACTTGACACAAAATAAAGTAATCATATAAAGTCCTCCATTGCGTGGCGATGAAATCATATGAATATTTTTGTTATCGTTATCGTTCGTACCTCTCCTAACAAAATTAAACAGTACGATTGTTCGTTAGAAGATTTTTGCTGGTCCCGGTATATAAACACCAAATGATGTGGACTGATATGATGAATTGTGTTTTATTTTGGCATTTATTGTGCTAGCATCAAGTCACGGTGTACGGACGCGGGGATATTAAAGGTAAGAAATCTACACATCATATCATAATTACTTAAGAAATGTTACGGTACTCACAGGAAGTCGACTATAAAAGAATAACGCGCGCGGGAGGTACCTCCAAAAGTAATTGAGAACTTCACTTCGCCTCCGTTTAGCCGACAGCGGGGACCGGTGAGTATAATAGTGAATCTGGAAATAAAAAAATTATAGAATAGAAAAAACAGCGGGATAGTTGAATGGCATTTTCTCTGTTTGACTACTTCTGCGAGGCAAATGGATGAGTCGCACACACACAGCCACCGTCTCCTGCATGTTCAAATTCACGTATGACTCGTTTATTATTTTCAAACGTTCCGTTAATTAGCCTGTTCCCGATTTGCCACATCTCGCGGTTCGGCTATTTATTATTATTAGTTACTATAGAATGTAAAAGAAACTACCGGGTAGCCAGCAAGGATAAGGTGCCCGTAGTCGAACCCGGCGATACGGTATATCGTGACCACGATATGTCAATGCAAGGATTATTTGGCCAATACACGACTTTGTATCGTGGCATCCATGCAAATGGCATCGGGCCATTGTTTGGCAGGGGCTTAGGAGATGCCAGTGCCTCTTGAAGCTTCCATTTGAAAATATGGGAAACGTTATACATTATTGTTAGAAAAGAGTATGGATGACATCAAGCCAAACGCTAATCGTTATGTAGACGGACGCACACACAAACACGTATTCATACAGGATACACGTTCGCCAAGTTAATCGCCATGCACTTCTGAAATTGTAAATTCGGGCCAAGATGAGACAATATTTAACCCTTTTTTATTCAAATGCCGCACAAATGTGCAAAAGCAATTTGTGCTCTGCGCGCAGAAGCGCCTGTTGGCTTTTGGTTGTTTCGTCATAAATTGTTAACGGAGCTCGGTTAACTTTGTGATGTTTGATGTTCAGGGAAAACGGGCTCTAGGTCAAGCGAAATCTACGACCCAGGGTTCTCTAGATTATAGACTAATGGCTAACCTCGCCCCTGGACTAAACTGATATAAACGTTAGCAGAACATGTCAAATTCATATTTATTTCTACAACGCGTGCCCCGGTACTACATCGCATGAATTAGGTGAAATTGAACCATTTGACCTCTTCCAAGGTCCACAAATAAATTGCAATTTCTTCCTCCACAACAGAAAAGCACTTTCTTCACCGCTGCTTGCCAGATGCCGACAATAACGACCACAATCCATAGGCGTGCGAAGCTGGAACACCCCGTGGGCAATCGCCTCCCCTCACAAAAAAAAAATGTCTAGACCCCCGAAAAACATTTGTCTAGTAGGTAATAGTAGGAATTCGGACAAAAACGTGTCCCCCCCCCCGCCCCCCCCCCCGAAAGGGTCCCCTACGCCTATATTGCGTTACTACAGACCCAGTTTTCAGTGGAATTTAGTTCAGACTTTATTTCTAAACATGAGATCAAAGGCGCTCACTGATATCGCAGGGAATACGCAAGAGTACTTCCAAACCCTTCACCCAATAAATTCAGGATGGATTACGCCCCCTGGCTCTATTACACAATGAATAGTCAAAGGACTATGGTACATATGTGACCCGAAGTAGAGTGTATGGTGTTGTTTCTACTGTAGATTACAGTAGAAAGAAACTGGAAAAGCAGAACCTGAAACAGCATCAACCCCAGTTGGTGGTGTATGTCAGGCTCTGATTACTGATTTAATGTCTCTATTACAGCCTATGCACTGATTTGTGAGAGTATTTTACGGAATATAAGTTGGCAGACAGCAAAAGTGTTCATATGTTACTCAAGTAGGGTGTATTGTGTGTTCCGATGTAGAAGATAGATACAGTCGATAAGGGACTGGGGAAATACCTTGAACAGCACCAACCCCGAGTTTGTGCGTTCGTCATGCTCTGAAAAAAGGGCGGCGATTTGTGTTGGCGATTGGGGGGACAGACAAGTATGACACTATCTAAGTAGAGCGCCACCACAGGTTGACGCGCAGCGCTACCAGAATTGTTGTCGTTTGGACAGGACTTTGTTTGACCAGGACGGTTGACAGATCGCGGGAAAACAGCACGGGAGGAAACAGCACTTCTCGTGTCTCAGGGACGCAAGTTGAGCATTCCTAAAGTTAATAACAGATGTTTATTTTAGGAAGGTTCTCGAAAACACTT
Source organism: Sclerodactyla briareus (assembly GCA_026419785.1). Classification (NCBI taxonomy): domain Eukaryota; kingdom Metazoa; phylum Echinodermata; class Holothuroidea; order Dendrochirotida; family Sclerodactylidae; genus Sclerodactyla; species Sclerodactyla briareus. The sequence goes on along the minus strand of JAODTK010005324.1, from coordinate 5,792 downwards.
AAAACCCCCTCCACCCATAGGGATCCATTAAGGTTTTGAGTAGGGGACGTACGACATTCCAAAATACAGATGCAATGAGGTTGTTATTGTTCTTGTTCAATTACCCCAATGCGCCCTCAACAGGAATTTCGATGGGGTTCTTAGCCGGTGTGCAGAGAAACTATGATGACGGCACCCAGTTGGAAATTGCACTCTTGAAGGTGTTTTCATTATCCAATTGGGCTAGGTCTGGGGGAAGTTGTTCCACCTGGAAATGGTTCTGGAGAAGTATGAGTGCAGCCAGCACCAACATTGCAGGTAATATTATTGAAACGATGAGTGTTAGTTCTAGTTACGACTCGTGTTGGAACAAAAATATTTTGAGAAGGAACTACGCAAGTGGTCCATGGATGATGTTATGACCGTATACAGATCAGTAATATTACGTCAACATTCAAGCGAGGGCCACCCCAAAGGTGAAATAATGTCAGTTAAAGACTTTCAGAGCGTTGTGACGGACAGTGACCCCAAAACCGCAGCCCTAGATTTAGATAGATATCTCAAAAAAAAGTTTTTTGGCCATAAAGTTTGTGGAGACAAATTTGGGGAGGAAACCCAATTGAGGACAGACATAAATAAGACATGCTTTTCCTTCATTAGGGAAAGAAGGATGCCAAATACGAGAAAGAAATGATTAAGAATAGTGGTACGGTCATGGAAATGAGTAAACGAGCCGTGCAATTGCAAGAACCCTACCACTAACAAGATTTTGCAGGTCCAATTTGACCAACGACATTGCCGACATATCTCGTGATCTATGAATCAGATAGGCCTGGTTTTTACTCAACGAGTACGGCGCAATCTTTATCTTCTATGCCTACAACAGGCGGATGGGAGGAACACTCCCAATTGGGGCCATCCCAATGGGGCAGAGGTGCCAAATGCGTAAAACTCAGAAGAAAAATCGCAACCCGCGCGCGAAGGCTCACAAAAATGTTTACACTTTCGGACATTCTATCGAAAAAGGCTAATTCACTTTGAGATCTAAACTATCTTCAATCTGGAATTTGAATCAGGTCGTTGCCCACGAATTGTGGCATCCTCTGCCGAGCCTTCGATTGGTCGTTCAGGGGGTTTTCACCGCACCGGGTGACACCTTAGGATGTGCTCGGTGCACGCGCCAACTTTAAACAAGTGGCGCACCATTTAAAATTGATTGCTGAATACTCTTTTTAAATTTGCAAATATGACAGTATGCCGTAATAATTCACAGAGGTACCGCCAGGTGGTACCTTACCGCCAGTCGCCTCAACCTCCTTCCTTGAAAAAAAAAACAAAGTTTACCTTTTTGGCTTTCAGTTCCGGCATTAGAAGTAGCTTTTTCTTCAACCTGAATTTGAATCTTTTCTTTTTTGACAACGCAAATCTGTGGCGTTCCCGGCCGCATTTTCGTTACCGCACTGGTTTCATCATACGTGAAGTAGGCCCCGTGTCACCGTGCGGCGTTGGGGAACCCAAATTCAGCGAGTGGTCGCACCCATAAATTAAAAAAACACAGATCCCGCCAGTGGTAGACATACACTGTCGGCCTCAACACCTTACCTCAAGATATAGGATTTAAAGTTGGAGGGTAGTTTGTTTGGTTATATAAAATAAACTGGTCCCTCAACAAGGGAATCGAAAGCCTCCAAATGAGTAGTAACACACCAAGCGGGCAAAGCCAAGAGTTTAAAAACAAAACGATAGGGATGAAGAAGAAACCTTCTTTCATTGAATGAGAACAACCCACCCAGTAAATTTCGGGCATTTTTTTTTTTGTCAAGGGAAAAATTCGTTGTTGCACAAGACCATATATGTTAGAACACTACCGTGACTTAAAAATACCCGCGCGGTAGCGCACAAAAATTATCGCGAACATGAGCAGCAGAAGTACTCACACCTGATAATTAAGGTCATTATGATTTTTTAAATACGGTTGCTGCGTATGTCGGATAGAGTGTCAGCGAAATAGTAGTCGGGCTCAATATTGGGGGGGGGAAATTCAAATTGCATGCGTCCCTCCAACCAAAATTTTTGGGGGGACGGCCGTCCCCCCCCCTCCTCCCCCGGGCCCCCCAACGTCACCTCTCGCCCCCCCCCCCCTCCCCATCACACGCCAATTGTCTCACGGTCACTCGTACTTAGAGGGGATGTGAGGTGGAATTGTAAAATTAATCTCTTCCACAGAATGGAGTGTGATTGAGATTCTACCGGGACATACACCAACGGAGGATTCGACGAGCCCTCCCAACTATGGAGCTATTCCCGCCTGCTAGTGTAATGTCAAAGGTGATGTTCATAACACAATATTCTAGTATTGTTAGTGTTCATGAGTATGTCGTGTAAAAAACTGAAAACTTCGCGTTCAAGCATCTCTCGTATCATCCGTTAGTGTTAATATCTCCTAAACAAACTTCCTGTGGATACGGTTAATTTTACCAATGCCATTCCTCTGGCGTGGAGGCCAATGAGGGTGCGACACGATATGCTAGTGCAGATCTCTAGTCAACAAGAGATAATGACCAAATGGGGTTACAGAGAGGCATGTCTGTTATGGTCAATGGTAGTGCCTAAGAATCCTAAAATGAAAAGCCAAGTCGTTGCTCGGAACGGGATCAACATTTTAGAAACAAGGATCCTGATTGTGATTATTTTCAAAACAAAAATCATTCGAAGAATCATAATTCCACAAAACATTTTAGTAGAATCACTGTAATAAATTATGCATGAGTCAGTTGAAGCCGTCTCATCATTTGGTTGGACAGAGTGCTGGCAGGGTGTGGAGGAAAAATAGAGTGTTCTTAGAATTGAGATATCCTAGAACACGGAATTGTGTTTTGGTTACCAAGAGGGAGGCGAGAAAAACTTTCAATATTTTTGAAAGTATTGCACATTTATTCGCCGTCGAAAAGACGATACCAGAAAGAACATTTCGGGTATAAATGATTTTTTTTATGTCGAGGGCAGGTGTGTCAGTAAAATAGGGCAAAATATAATAAGGCAGTGAGAGATCGTGTGTCCTCATTGGAATTTGTGTTTGTGGTACACTTTCTACGATACCACTGAATGTGAATATGAACTGTATATGTTTTATATAAGAGTTGCTGCGCCTCCAAATATGTGAACGTAGGTCCCACTCATCCATGGGAGCACATGCCGGGAAGGCACTAGCTGCAACCAACCAGCCGCTTCCAAATCGTTCGGCCCTCTTGGGTAAGCGACCACACCTTGCCCCCCCCCCTCCCCACCCCCTCCTCCCCCCCCCCTCCCGTCCCGGCGGTCGCGTCCAACCCGGTGGGACACGGTGTGCAAGATCGTCCGCCGTGAAGGCGCATATACCAAACAGCCAAAGAGGCGCAGTTGGCGATAGCGAATCAGGCAGCAAAACTTCACTTACCTGCCACTCGAGAACCATTTTCTTCTCTTGTGTATAAAACAAAAACGGTTAAATTTCTAAACATTATCTAAATTTATGAGAAAAAGTAACACACTCAGGCTTTTCCGTAAATTGGTACACGAAATAGAATATTTCATATGAAGAATGTTTTTCTTTCTATTTTAAGAATAGGATGCTTTAAACTTTTTTATGAAACCGAATCGGCTTAATTTAAAATAATTGAGTAAGGTTGTCTTCATCAAGGAACTAAACACATCTTTCCAACATGCAAACACAACGGAATACCCCCCAAAAAATGAATTATCTAAGGACTCATTTTCGTTAACACAAAGAGGCATAAGGGAGAATCAATCAACTTATGTGAAAAGTAATTCATGACTTCCAAAGTCCATGAGAGAAACGCAATTGAGATATTGGAATTTCGTCCCGAAATGCTACAATACCATGAATGATTGAGCGAAAATAGAGATGGTGGGAGAGTGGCTAGAACTGTTCAATATGTATACAAATGTGATATTGCAAATGTTCAGAAATAAAAAAAAAGTACCATTCGGAGTCGAGAGATCCCTGAATTATTGACTTGAGAACAACAGATAGCAACTTGTTCACATCAGATACTGCAGTTGCAAAACTAATTCACTTCGCACCCGTCCTAGCCATCGTAACAAGACTTGAAAATCGATTTGAGGCTGCATGATGTTGTCTCGGAGGCTCAATGATATTCGATATTCGTACGCTATTTCGCGGAGATCTGCGTTCAATAAACTGAAGTGAACTATCGTCAGGTAAACAGCTAGATATCTAGATCACTTTTAAGGACATGTTATGCGTGCGGAAAGTTCGAGCATTGGTCGTAAGGGAAAAGCTGTCTGAAAACGGGCCCGCTTTCAAAACGGCCATCCTGAATCCTGGGAGGAACGTTAGCTTCCTTCAGAAAGGTAGTCGCGGTAATAGCCTGTAATTAAGGCAATTTACCAGCAATTCTTTGGACTCTTTGGACTATTTTGTAGAGGAGGTAACGTTTGCAAATTCAGTGTGAGGGGTCATATCGTTCCTATAAATGCCTAAATTTCATAAGTCAGTTCTTTTCTTGTGCCGCTTTATTGTTAGCGTATGACATTGAATGAAATTTTGGTGTTAAGAAAATTACGGTGTGACGTGAAGCTATGCTCCGTACTGTCAGAGGAGAAGCCTTCCATTCAGTTACAGAGCAAAGGTTTCCAAGCCCGGAGGGCCCACTTAGCCATTGCGTTGGATGAAACGTGCCACCTAAAAACTGTCTATCATGGCCAATTACTATTTTTGAACAATCGTGTTGCAGGCTCACAAGTTGTGTGTGATAACCTACATTAATCCCTATTTAAAAATTCGAAATAAAATGTTTGGGTCTAGAATCGAAACAGTCAGCATTCTCCTTGTTGATTTCTGTGGTCCGGGGTAGAAGATGGGTGGCTGTAAAAATTAGGGGCCCGTTATAAAACCAACTTCCCCAAGATGGGCGTGGCCAAGCCACCTGGGACACATCTTTAGAGAGCTATGTAAAAACGATTCGGCAATCTACATCTGAGCGCAATATAGCATCTGTCTCCCTCAAGAAATCGCTAACGCAGATCTCGACAGAATATATTCAAAGCGCAAATGTTAAGTTGCCGCATTTAAGCATTTCAATGTTAAAAACTGACCCCACTGCAATGGAAGGCAGAGTAGCAAGGATAGCCGATCATGTTTCCTTGGAGAAATTCTTGCTGGCTGCACAGACAGAGAGTCGGACACCTGGTAGGACTGCAACAGTTTGTACACTCCTCATTCCAGTTGTAAAAATGGTCTCTAACAATGCACGACCGTAACCTGAGATTCACTCCGTCCGCCTCCAGCATCATGTAGGAAGGGCGTAGGCGTTTGATGCCCTCATTGGCCGACTCTCTGACGCCGTCGTGTGTTAAGAGCGTAAATAACCAGTACGACGCGATATTTTACAAGATCTGATTTGTGTCTCGACAGTTAGCAGTTCAACGCCAGGATTCACGTCGTGATTAAATAGATGGTTTTGGAATTCGATGTATGTTAAATGAGGCCGAATCATCACACCTCGAATCAGTAAGGCACTCACAAATAAACTAATGGTTCTGGAATTTAAAATGAGGTTAATTCATTCAACTAATCTTTTCCTGCTTACAAGAATTGACATAACTGGAGATGAAGAGTGATAACGAATACGGTCATGAAAGGCCGGGTAGGCCTTGTTCAATATAGATTACTTCCCAAACGTCAAACAGTGCAGTTGGTGATAATAATGATGATTTGTGATCGAATATATTGTGATGATGTATATGTAGCAAGCAAACAGGTAAGCAAGCGGAAAGGCAGCGTGTCGACA
>JAODTK010005321.1:0-15166 GCA_026419785.1 Sclerodactyla briareus | reverse complement strand
ACCAGCCATGGTAGATGGGGTTGATACAAACACATTTCACACATTTCATGTTATTTGCAAGGTGTATTCAGCTATTCACTACTGATTCTAGGCTATTGTGGTCCCTGTACAAAATCATACTGAGCAGTTAGGCCTAAGTCAGCTTCGGCCTACTGCCGGCTACCTTGTTGGAATTAATAGAGCCATTGGAATCACATTTTTATTTCTCATTAATCACACAAATACAATTTTGCCTGGAAGAACATTCACTATGGCCCCAAAAATGTTGCCGTTGAAGATTTGCCCTCGCGTCGACAGCCCCGTAGCTATGGATGGGAGCAGAACGGTATGGCATGGGGGAGCGTCATCCCAGTGGGCATATGTACCCACTGTTTTCAATGTCACTTGTCGCAGTGATTGCAATTGCCTCCATGGTCAGGGAGACAACTTGGGCCAAGAGAGAGGCTGTTGAATTGTATTTGGTGTGGGGTCAGATTAGGAGCTGGGTGAAAGTTCGTGTAGTTGATGTTCGTACCAACAAGATTTGTGATGACACTGAAATTGGAATCTGACTCTACCCTCTCTCAAGCCTACAACTGTGTAACACAATTAATACATCCAAGTACACATGATTACACATTACAGTATGCAAATCATCCGTTTTTGTTTCGCCTGACTGACAAACTTTCTTTTCAGCAGGATTTCCTGAAACGGTGAGGCCCAATTTTGACGAAATTTTGTATTCAGTATCAGGTGGGTGTAACAACCTGACTAGTACTTGGGCCAGAACTCACTATAAAGTAGGGTATGCCTATTCTATATCATTCATTGTTTAAGCTCGTTAGCATATTACCGATGAACTGTAACTGCTATGGACGCCTTGTTGGCACATGGGTTAGTGAGTCGATGAAGATTAGAGGGTACATCGTAAAAAAGCTAAGTAAGCTGTCTAATATGCACATTTATGTAATTTCAAGGTTTTGTACGATTTTCCTCAAACTTGACAGTGAGCTAGTATTGTCTAAATCCAGTCCTGAAACTCTTTAACAAAGATTCTGGGTCATTGGAGTCTTCAATGCTCCTAATTGGCGTCATTTTATGCAATCATGAAGTTGGTTGGATTTTAATGAAACCTGGTGGTATGTTTTACCTTCATTCCAATTTTTCATCGGATTCCGGTCACTGAGGTAATTTACATCCGGTCAATTTGCATAATTAGCGTAATGCTAAAGTGTTCCCGATTCCCATGAAACTTTGTAGGATGAACTTATCCGTACCTTCACCATTTTGAATGAACGGGAATTTTATTCAGTCAGTCTATTTTGATAGTTCATTCCAATTTCAAAGTTTGTTAGATTTCTATGAAGCTGTGCGTTGGTTTCTACCTTCAGTTCCATTTTTTTTTTCACATTGACTCTGATGTCACGGGGGTTATTAATGGGTTTATAATTTGTTCAGTTCATGTAAATGTTTCAAGTGGTAAGTTCCCATGAATGTGCATATATATTTGAAATGAGAAAATGGGTCAATGAAAGTTGATATATTGTGTGTTATTTGCATAAGTCAGACAATTTAGTCCATATCCACAAACCTTTGTAATCCTTCGGTGACATGGTCAACCAGTTAACAGTGAATTTGAAATTGTTCACGGGTTATTAAGATGTGTCCTATTAAATGCTATACAAATATGGGGCAAGACATGGATGCCTTTGTAATGTTTGCATCGTGGACAAAGAAAAACCATTGATCGTGGCTGCAACCAGGTGGGACCACTGGGGTGGCGGTGATCGCCTTGTACCCCGAAAAAATCTTTCTGAAACAAGTGAAAGTAAGTTTAAAAAAAAATTATCAGAAGTCGTAAATTTCCCGAAATAGCGGGAGGGACGATCATTATGTTCATTTATTTTTACTTTGCCTAAGTTAAGCGGCCCCTTGGGGCAAAGTTGGGCTAAATGAGAAAACTGGTAAAGTTAAACACAGTAGTACAGCTTTACCGTTTGAATTCTCATGACGATGTTGTCAGGGGTTACCAAACACGTCCACATAACCAGACATTGTTTACCTTTGGGAGTATTCAGTTTCTGTTGAGGCCTAGTAAATAGGCCTCAGGCCAAGGGGGCCATAGGCCAAACTATTTTTTGGGGTTTGTATGCCTTGGGTTCAACCTTCTGATTTGACAAAGTTTAGCCAACAACCGTTTCAGCAATAGTACCCATTCAGCGAACCTGTATCCATGGATGTTTTCGGCCAACCAAGGTGGATGTTTTGGCCGCCTGCCTTAAATATAAAACCAACAGACTGCCTTAATATTAATTCCATGATACCGGAGGCTAATGGCAATACTGTGTGACCTGTTCTAACCATAGAACGCTGAAGATTTCGATACAACGACACCTAATGTGAGAAGGCCAAGCAGATGTTATTGAGCCCCAAAAAAATTGTCACAGGCTTCCTTGAGATATACATTTCAGAAGTAAATTGTCAATTTTGGGGATGTTGCTTACGGCCATATAAAGACATGGGAAGTTACCGTTCCGGCATCTGGGGAATTCGTTAAGGCTCAAAATTTCCCTGTACCCTATACGAAGACCACTTGCTGATACGGCCCAAATTGTAAGAACAAACATTCAATTAGTTACTTGAAGAACGTTTCTTGAATACAAATTTCTGAAAGTTATTTACATTTAGAGACGTTGACTCATGCCATACAGCGCGGGAATTGTCGTTTCCTGACAATCTGAGGGGTCAGTAAAACATGGTCTCAATTGTAGGGACGGTCTCACTGCATACTGTCCGGGAGGAAATGCCGTTTTCCTTCATTTGGGAGGTCTTGGTAAAAACACACACAAATGTCTACGCGTAAACAAACCGACGGTGGCACCGAATTGTACGGAATATAAACATTGATTCCAGTTTTCCTTCAAGAATGTTTCTTGAAATAAAAAAAAATCGGAATTTTATTGACGATTTTTAGGGATGGTTGCTTATGCTCGATGACCAGCGTGCCGTTTCCTGTATCTGGGGGGTCTGGATGAAACTATTAAAACCCTGTGCGCTACGCGACACTCATGGTGGCGCTCCGGCTTAGATGGTGCTACCCTCATATGTCCCCAAATATTCAACAGATCGCCGCCCCTGGAGTAACCATGAAATGAGTAACACTTCAAGGGTGTTAGAGGGGCATCAAAGAAGGGGGGGGTTTCGGAGGGGTACCCAGGGGGGTTCGTATGTGAAGGGATGAGCGCCGCAGGACTACGGTATTAGGGCAGACCATGTTCACCTACGAAAACAAAAAAAGACAGGTGGGTATTCACGTTGAAACGCCTCTCTCTGCTTTGTATCGCTGATGAATGCCGAGAGAGGGTGGGCGAGGCAAACGTAAAGAAGGAAAGATATTTTAGGATAATTGAGGTCGTTCATCGAGTAATTTTTATCCACTGTTTCTGTTCACATTCCTAGCAGTTCGGTGGCGTATTTGGTAGTGTAGGCCCTCCCGATCACTAGTACTATAGTTATACACGCGTTTCAACCAGTAGGTCCCCTAAATAGTATCCCCGCGACATAGCCCAAGATTGACCTGAAGTTGCGCCCTATTACTGTCAGTCCCTTTGTAGTAGCGTGCCACTTCTGCCTGAGAAGTGTACCTTATGCTCAACAATCACGACAATGGGTCGCCGAAAATTACCATGCAAAAGAGTATTTTAGCGTTAAGGAATGCACAAATGGATGGCGAAATTCATCCAATAAAACGTTTCTCTACCTTTCAACCAACAACTTTCAACCGTACGTAGTCGACATTACTCGAAAACAACAAGGAATTACTTGCGTGCCTACGATTCATACGCCGGCATAATGTGAAATAATATATCCCGCGACGCGGAGGGTGTCCGGGTATATGGTTTGCCGCCGCCGCCGTCCCCAGGACTCCACCGCCGCCGACGGAAACTTTATAAGGCTAGCGCAATAACTCTTTTAAGCTTTATCCGATTGATCTGAAACTTGGTACACCTGTCCGCCCTAGTAAATCGCGAATCCGAAAGTAGGCATCATTGCAACGCTGGAGGCCGCTAATTTGCATAATTTATGCGAAATTTTCAAAGTTAGTCGGATTTGAACGAAAATTGGTGGGAAGGGAATATAGTCGATCCCGCGAAAAATGATGTGGAGGTTCATTTCACGGGCATCGAAGTCGAAACTTGCGAAATTTATGAGATTTTCCAAAAATTGTGCAGATTATAAACGGAAACTTGGTGTGTAGAGACTATAGTTGATCCCGAAAATGTGGGGGTCATTTCAAGTTCATAGGAGGTAAAATTTCGAAATCTTGCGATTTTCCAAACTACATCCAGTCGGAATTCAGACATTGAACCCCCCCCCCCCGCCCCCAAAATACCGCCACCTACAGTGGGGCGATCCGCTTAGAATCTCACTGCTGCACAGGTTAAAAATACTTCCAGTCGAAAATTTCAAAACATTGACACCCCTAACATATGAATACTAGCTATTACACGGCCATGGCGTGGGCAAATCAAAAAAGAGGATACACGAATCTTCAAGATGATTATGCGTATGCTATGTCGCCAAAGTTGTTAAAGGGGGAAATTTTCTTCACTATTGGGACATTAGGAATACACGACGATTACATTTAAGGACTTGGGTATATGTAGCCAAAAACATAGAAAAGGGGCCATTCGGGCCACCCTGGGGGGTTTGTAAAACCCAAAAATGCCCTTGTCCAGTCACGCGCCAACCCTGGTGGCGAGTCCGGCTTTAAATAGTTAACCAGGCGGTGTGCCCCCCTACAAACTTTGGTGCCCCCCCCCCCCCCAGACGGAAAAGACATTTTCAAGTAAAGATATTGATCCATCCAGGGAGGTGGATTCTTATTGAATTCACAATCTAAAATTGGTCAAAAAATCCGATTTTTCCAGATTTCCCCATTTCTGATAAAAGTTTACCCCAACTATACCCAGTAACAAGAGAGTTCTGTACCCCTATTAGAGATCAACACACCCATTTCGCTTGATCAGATCAAGCGTTCTTCTGGACCTACGTGTTTACAAAAAATTTCAGACTTTTGACTTATGGACCCAGTGGACCCACCTGACTTGACCCACGAAACAATAGAGAATATGTACTCATTATGTAGGAACACCCATATCACGTATGAGCTTACCATCCACGGACCTAGACCATTTATCGTTGTTTATAGCCAACATTGCCTAATTTTTTTTACCCTCTAATTCAGCACGTGATTTGGCAGGTATCGATACTAAGGGGGTTGCATTCCAATAGAGCTTACTTAGGGATTATGGAAACATTATACATATTCCCAATTGGGAAGATATATGCGATGACTATTATAAGAACATTTGGAATCAGTTGAACAATAGTATAAAAAAGAAGAAATCCTTGCCTATATTAGCAAATTAGGCCCAGCCATTATGTTTTTCAGGTTTTTTTTTTTTCAATGTAAAACATACCTATAAATATACAATTCGTTTCAAATAATGACAATTATCTCGTGGTGATTATCTTTCTAATGAGACCACCTTCTGCATAGCTAGAAGAATGGCCAGCAGAGCAGAGCAGAGTTATGAAAGGTTTCACTTTTGTACACAAGCCTATCAGCTAGGTTAGGCTGTGGATGTAGTTGAATTATGGAATGGCAAGAACGAGGTTGGGATTCTGTGATCCTAGGACGCTATGTATATTCTTGAAAATTAGATTTAGCTCCGCCCTCATTGAATAAGATTGAGTTGTCATAGGATGCAACCTACACATTGTACCACACTGCCACCAATCATAACAGAGCAAGTCTGAGGCAAAATGGAATAGGGTTGCTGAGATACGTACACTTCTGAAGAAAAGAAATTCTTTCAAGCCCCACCCTACCATGAATATATTGAATCGGTACCCCAACAACACATAGGGCGACCTTTCAAGTCATAATTGTGGATCTACAACCAGTATGAGGACTGGGCATCGCATTCTCGACTTTGAGTGGCTCAAGAAAAAAAATGAGCTAATTACATGATATGTAGCCCCGCCCTCAGGAATAAATGAGTTGTCTTCGAGATCTAATCTACCCCATATACCTCTTCCTACCAGTCATACCAAAGCAAGTTGAGCAAAATCAGGACCAAACGGTTTGCAAGATATCCCATTTTGAAAAAAAAAAAAAAATCTTCTAACCCCTGTGTCCACTCATGAATGCTTGATGTTATCCGATACCAAAAAAAAAACATACCCCGGACCATCTATGCATCTACCAGCACAGTATGGGCAGGACTCACTCCATTGCAATCTTGACAGAGTGGCTACAAGGAAACAGGACCAGCACATTATATCTAGCCCGCCCCTCATGTATATTAATGAGTCACATGTGTAATTTTACACAACACCACCTACCAAAAGTTGAACAGAATCGGAATAGGGTGCTGGATAGAGATATTTCCTTGAAGAAGGACTCGAAGCCCCGCCCACTCATGAATATTAATGATATCGGCACCAAAAACAATAGGGATCACTACCAATATGGCGATCTACCACCCAAGTATGGGAGCAACTGGACCATTCCATTGTGAGTGGTTAAAAGCAGCGTCACATACACAACACACACCGCATGGCTGCAAGAAATTCCTTTCAGGAATCAATAATCAATAATACTAATTAAAAGTAATGTTTGATAACAGGGGTAAACTGTACCAACACCAAACAAGGGTGGGGGAGCCTGGACATCACCACCTAATGTAGCTGCATTATTGATACCAAATTCTACAAGGATGGTAGGCCTGGACATACCACTACAAAGCAGCATGCGTACTATACCAATCCTAAGAATGAAGACTGGTGGTTCCACAATTAGCACAATGCGATTAATGCAGTAAGGCGCCTGTAGTTCATTAGTAGTTCTAGATCGATAGATATCTTGAGCTTGCTTGCTAACAGCATGACTGTATGACTAGTCTCTGACTCGAGCCTACTAGATATTCGAGATGGACAGCATGAATGCGCGACTGCGACATTGGCGACGTCAGGAGGGGCACGTTGTCCCCCCCCCCCCCTCCCATGGAACCGTGTGGCCCCCAACGAGATTGGCGTTTGATTTGAAAAAAAAATGAGTTAGCCGGATTTGACTAGATAGCAAGTTCTGTATTCGGTTTGATATGATATTTGACAAGCAAGTGTGTGTAAAGTAAGAAAGGTTAGAGGACACAAACTAGCTCGAAATGACCCAAAGTTGACCTGACATTAATTTTGACCCTCGATTGGTGATCATTGGGAGCGCGTTCATCCTGTTGGCCAATTTCTAATATATTTTATTTCTGCATGGGAAGACAGGGTCACATTGGATTACCCAATTTACTTGATTTACCAGGAGTCGCATTCACGTAGTTCTTGCGTCAGACAATGTCCTTTGATATTCTCCTTCTGCCGGGAGACGGAGTCTCATTGATTTCAAATGTACTTCATTTACCAGGACGTCGGAGTCCCATTCCCCACCTCGTTATTTCATACAATGCCCCAATATTTAATGAAACCATCGATAATAATTATTATTATCATCGTTTCTGTCTATATATGCCGCATATGAAGAGCTAATATCAGTATGTCGATTCTCAAAAAATAAATAAACAGGATAGTAAGAATAATGAATAACAACAGCTTTTGTTGACTCAGTGCGAATACATCTCGGTTTGTGAATGCATCTCCATGACATGAAATTGATAGGCCTATTGCAAAAATTAAACAAACTTTAATTTCTCAATGCGACCTCGAGTCTCTCGCGCGAGCAAGACTAACTTATTTGTGACAGGGGCGTCGGACCGTTTGAAAAGTGGGGGGGGACACATCGAATGCAAATTAACAGCAAGCAGAGCGTCACCATCGTTGGCGGAAGCAATAGCAAGAAAATTTCAGATTTCATACCCTCTAGATCGTCGGAGAGGCACTTGCCAGGCTCAATTTCACCCATCTACATGTGTGAGTGAGTAAAGACAGACAAAAAAAAGTTTGTCATTGGCATACTAGATGATTTACCGAATCACACATGGTATTTTTGTATTACCTCTTCAATCTGGCTCTGTTTGCGTGGGATCAATGGGTCTACTGAACGGTCTCTGGTGGGATGGAAGGGAAAAAAAAGGGAAAAAAAAAGCATAGGCGTACGGGACCACACGACCACCCAAATTCCCACGAATTATTCGCCGAATTGTTTCAACTAGAAAAAGGGTGGGGGGGGGGGGGGAAGTCGCCACAAGGCTCTGAAATCAGCGATGAAACAAAATTTGATTCGGACGATTACATCGCATATTCAGCCGGCAAGAAAAACCAGTGCGCGCCAAAACACTAATATGCCAAAAAAATGCACACTTGGCTATGGATTTAAAAAAAAAAACACAACCGAGAACTCGGTATGGATGAAACAGGGATTAATCCTCCGTATTCGGGCCCTAAAAAAAACAACAACCGAGAAATCGGTATGAAACATGGATAAATCCTCCGTCTTCAGCACTAGTCGGGTCCAGATCTGCACCGAGGTCCGCACATGGAATCAGGGACTGAGACATTTCCAACACGATATTGTTTGGTTAGACAACTATTGAATCAGTTTAGAGTGATACAAAATCGGGCACGTGCCTATTATTTTAATTACGGTCCGCGAAAAAGTGGTGTGTGGGGGGGGCAAACCGATATGATATCCCCCCCACTTTTGAAGGGTGGGACATGTCCCCCCCCCCCCGTCCCCCACGGTTTGACGCCAATGATTGTGAATGCGTCTCAAGACCCCGTTTCGCCGTTGAGGAAATGGATAGGATATTGCAATATTAAACCAAAATTTACATTCTCATGCGACTCGGTTCCGTAGCATAAAATGCAGGATGATTTTTTAACCGGGGCTAATCTAACAGCTGGATAAAAAATGAATGCTTCAGTCCAACCCGGAAGTTTCATGGACTTTCCGTTTTGATTTATAGTCATGTGAAGTTTGTGTATGTGAAGCATGTGTATTGCGCAAAGATCGAATGCATCCCATCATGCATAATAAATTGATGTCATACTGCACAACTCTGCAGAATTCTTTGTTTTTCTATGGAAATTCAAATAAACCTTATTTTCACGCCGGAAAGCATGTGTCTAGGGAGGGATGGTTTTGTAGTTGGTTGGTAGGTGGTATGGTTAATTTGGGGAGAGAAAGACAACAAAACTCTGCTAAAGGTTGACTTATTCAATAAATGAAACAATCTCAAATACATAAAATAAAGTTTCGCGTTGTTCATGTGTGAGAAGTCATGCGTTATTGCGCCAATGGGATTCTCCCCAATGTCTCTGGCTAAGGGCCCAAACTTTGAAGGCCAATAACCCGAATAGGAACATCGTTACTGAAAATGGGGTTGGACCTATAGATAGCTTCAATTCTCCACCATAGAACCCTCTGTGTTATTCAAGCTGCAAGTCTTTAACTCATTGTGAATGCGTCTCCACGACTCCGTCTCTGGCCTTGAAATGATTAAAACCTGATTGTACGGTAAGGAACTTCAGAGGACTACACAGCCAAACTTGCAAAACCTGAAAGCCAAAAGGCTTTTCTTGAGTTATAATGACCGGAGAAGACCTTTGCCGTGACCCAAAAAAACACATGGGGACCAAACAAAAATAGGGTTATTCCTGTACTCCCTATGAGAAATCTGCATACCAACTTTCAGCTTGATCCGACAAGCATTTGGATTAACGTTGATCACAGGGTTTTCAGACTTTGGACCTATGTTGGCCTTAGGGCGTTTAGAGACCTTTGAGGCCAAGAGGGGTTCCTTGTACTCCGTATGGGGAACCAAACATACCAAAGATGGCTTCATCCATCCTGGTTGGGTCAAGGTATGGTGATCACAAGACAAAATTTGCCATCATCATCATAATAGTTTGACGTCAATGGTCAAATGCTTGGATGGGTTGAACGGGGTAGGGGTACTATGACGGAAGGCCCGCTTCCGCTCTACCTTATCGGTGAAGAGGCACCCGGTCGCCACTATTGCCTTCTAGATCACTACGCACAAACTCATCCCAAGTCTTCCAGGGTCTACCTTCCACGCCGGCCCGCCACCTTGATATCCATACACTTCTTTAACCCAGTGGTTCATCAGCATCCATTCTTGACGTGGCCAAACCACCTCAATCTCGATCTGGACACCAGTCATAATAGTAGCTAGACCCAACGATCTCTCAACGCCTAGATGACTTCCTACCTTCAAGGACACACCACACATCCATCTAACATTCTCATCTCATGTCGGTCCAGTCTAGTCCAAGTCATCTGTTGTTCACTGCCAAAGTCTAATACATAGAGCATGGACACTCTGACAACAAGCCTCGAAATCTCCCTTTCATATGATGAGAGAAACCTCCAGCCCTGAGCAACGGCAACAACTCTCTAAACTTTTTTCCAACCACTTTGATTCTTACCACAGAACGTCCTGCACCAACCACCTGCATAATCATATCGCCAGCAGAACAAAAACCTTTCCACCGACTCCAGGTAATCCTCCACTCTACCACTGACTCCAGCTGCTCTAAAAGTACCCTGACTTCACCTGCACCACTTCACCAAGACCTTCACCTGTCCCACTTTTTTACACATAAAAAATCTGAAACAGCATTAAAACTACCACTCAACGCCACTGCACCTCTACAATGTGTGCATGGCTGCAGAAAATAGAATTACTGCCACGACCTTACTACACACGGAAACAGGGCCCAATTGCCGAGTAACAATGGGGTTAATGTAAGCACGCTGACCAGAACTCAGGTGCTAGTCTTCTATGTTGACCTAAGTCCTTTTACTCTCTATGCATCATTCATTCAAATTTCAAAAAACTAACTCCTCCATACTCTCAGACAAAATCATCTGAATTACAAAATCTCCCATGGGCAACCCAGTTCTAAATGCACTGAACAAACAATGCGTACAACACAGGGCCTCAACACCAGTACCTTGGTGGAACATTCCACCTTACCAGCAAATAGTCATTGTAAGACTTGTTTACTCTAACCACAGATTCTAGCAAGTATCAATTTTTTACCTATTTTTTCCCAAAATGCCCCCAAACCACAATAACAAACCATAGGGTTCGTGTTACTCCCCATAAGAAAGCGGCATGCCAAATTTCAGGCTTGATATGGCCAAGCATTTCTGCGACCTAACGTGATCACAAGGTTTTCAGACCGTGTCCTCTGTTGAACTTCGACCAGACCCCAAAGCATAGGGTCATGTACTCATCATGGGGAACCCATATACCTGAGTATGAGATTCATACGACCATGGTGGGGTCAAGTTATCGTGATCACAAGCCAGGCGTCACGTCGTACACACTCAAAATACACAAACTGCGGACTGCAAGATTCCTCTGACTTCGTGAGGGACCCCCAAAAATCAGTAGAATACTAATTTAATTAATGTTGCCGACACACGCAGGCCCTAGGTGAGGACATGGTGTTACGCTTGCCACTTCATGCATCAGGTGTGCAAGAAAGTGGTGTGTGTTGGTAGAAGAGGGCATGTATTCGCAATCTGCTCCATCTATACATTCACGTTATCTCTTGTTACTACCAATGAGATTGATATTCCATTTCCTGTGAAGAGGTGCCCTCCCTGTTTTTCAGAGGCTTGGGATCTCTCTAGCACTTGGACATCTAAACAGCACAAGATGTTCCAGAATTTCCGGCTACAATTGTATTGTTTCTCATAAAATCCAAATACATTTGGATAATATGTGTTTTGCGTATTCAAGCCAGATTTATATACAGCAAAGACAGCTAAATTACTTTCAATTGCTTAAAAAATTGCTGTGTGAAGGAAGGACATTGATAGCATTTGGCATCATAGTGCCTAAATGGAAAACTAGTGCTAGGACAGGGCTACAAATCTTCACCACCAAATAGCAAAAACAATTGAAATGTTTACCCCAAAAGACTCTTACAAAACACTTAAATTAGCAATCAATGTAAATGAGTACTCCTATGCCATGCAAAATAAGGCAGCGAATGAGCTACATAGCCCTGGTTCCATGGAAAACCAAGTGACTAACATGTTGATTGCACAGAAGGTCTGGAAACTCCCCCATTGCTCCAGTCTAATTTTTGAATGGGGTCGTAATCCTATTGTTAGGAAAGGTGACTCTAAAAGGAAGGAATTGACAATGTTAACTTTGGGCATTTTCAACGAGTGGTGACAGTTCAAAAAAAGGTCGTAAGAAGCGCGTTGAGAAGAATTTCACTAATAGTAGTTAGCAATGGCACTTAACACTGAATGCTTCTTAGCAATGGGCATGCACACTTAAGGTGAGGCTACAATTAACAGCTAGTGCCTGGACTTAAAGTGGTGCTGGTGTAGGCAGGGGAGTTAATATGGGGGGGGTGTGATAGGCGGTGACACCCCCTGATGAGATAATGGAAAAGTCGGTCCGCATAGCGGCCACAAAAAAGACGGTACACGAGCGGCCGAATCAAGATGTATTGGAACTTGAACAGACCCCCTGACCATTGGATGTCGGTTGAACGATAGTGCCATAATAATCTGACATATAAGGGACCGCCGTACGGAAGCCACCGGCAGAAATAGTAACCACCCACCCCACCGTCGTCAGGACGCACCCACGGTCGGCCCCAAAAAAAACGGGAATGTTAACAAAAAAATTTTAGTCGTCAGATTAAAAAGGCGGTCTCAGATGTCTCGTCCGGTCCCAAAAAGTTTCACACCCCTCTTGAAAATTGTGGATTTGGCCCCTGGTGTAGGAAAATGTCCTATCGTGCCCTCCATTTTCCAGCGTATCTATATGCAAGCATGAGGGCTAGTATTGCCTAACTATTCCAGTTTGGGTGTATCATCGCGACAGTAGTGTGTACGTAGGTTAGTGAAAACATACCAGAATACCAGGGGACGAGGGGCAGCGACTAGCATAGCCAGGCCTATCCTTGAATAGTACGTAGTAGCAAGGGGCGTACACACACCAAGTACAGTACAGAATCCATAAATAATTAGTCTGTTAGTTAGAGTAGGGTAACGTCCAACCCCTGGGAATCATTCATCATTAGCTAGCCTGAACTGAAGTATGATTTAAATCAATACACTAATTGTACGTGCAAAGTTTTTTTTTTTTTTCCTTTTTTTTCTTACAATAGCAAATATAACGCAACCATGGAATACTGGGTGGTTTTAAAACAGTCTGAGCCCTGTACAAAGTCAATGAGACTCCCAGACTTTCTCAACATCATATTTCCGACTTCAAAGCAGTTCCACGAATTCTTTCTCAGAAATAGCCTGTAAACGTAAAAATTGAGCCTGCTGAAAAATAGCGTGATCTGCTCGGAGGGTATTTTTATTATCAGTAAATTTTAGTAGTAAAGAAACCATCTTGGATCATTTCTATCAGTTTTTTGCTGATAATATTCAGAGAACAAGTGCGGAGCACTTATTGACCTATTAGTAGGAACCCAACAGTTGTACGAAAACAACTCTGTCAGCCTAGTGAAAAACTGAAAGGCCCACACCAGAAGAGAGAGGCACACTGAAAAGAGCCACAACAGAGTATAGGTCTCTCTTGACTACCAGTTCACTGCACGCTTGACGTGCAACAATTGCATGTTTAGAGAGCCATTCCATGCGGATTTTCATGCCAGGATCATTTTCTTGAAAGTCCTTAATGTGTTATTTCTTAAGTAAGCTGTGCTATTTTGTCATGAGGCAGAATTCGCCCAGGAGAGATCCGCCCTTCCACTTACCCCCTTGAGGTCCAAGCTGATAATAACCAATTAAAATCACTGGCCATGGTTACAGCTTCCTACTACAATAAATCTTGAAATATTAGGATAATTAGCTGCCCCATAGCTGAGTTATGTCTGTACTCTGTCAGCATGTCCAATCCCAGCACATGTTCTTCAAAAAGTGCGGTGAGGTGGGGTGGTAAAACCGCTCTCGGGCCTATTCGCGTAATGAACCGTTAAAACAAATATTAGGAATAGGACCAGGCCTATAGCCTAGTGTAGGCCCCCGCCACAACAACCACAGGGCAAATTTAAACACTACACTGTACACAGTACACTAGCGTAATTGCCTAGCTAGGCTAAACCCCAGCTTGTAGTAGTAGTAGTAGGTGAGTCTTCGTCTATCCGACATGCTCAGTGATCAATCGCCGCCACGCATCACGATCTGCGCACGGGTTATTGCTTCCTCAAAACTGGTAGGTTGATGTCCTAATTGCGATTGATTTTTCGAGCAGAGTAGTCTAACCAGGCTGTAGGCTACGTTAATAGTGCCTCCGTTAGGCTACTATCAAAACCTATCGTGAAAACTGCTCCCCAAATTTACCATTTATTGGTGAATGCAGCCGGAACAATATCTATATTAATCCGCCCGGACAATAAATACCAGTTGATTCCAGCCCCGTATTCACTCATTTCTAAACGCTTTGGACCATTTCTTAACGCGGTTGTAAATTCGTGTTGTCCAAAGGCTCAGGTTAGACGTGCCCCAATTCGGGTTATTAGAGCTGGTTAGAGTAGTAAGAAGATACCAGTGCTACCATAAACAGGCCCAGCACCGGTAGGAATCGGCTTGGCTATTTCCAAGCGCGTTTGATTGGAAATCCAGCACCGTGCTGCCAGCCCCGTTGGACGGCGGCCAAACATATCCGGCGACCTGGAAACTAGGTCTCTTTTTGGCGGAGGGAAAAGAGATTTCTGGGGTCCTTCTGAGCAAGAAGATGCAGCGATAATTTCAACAGAAATGTTCTAGTAGGTTCCCCTACGTCAAGAGTTTCAAAAATGTCAGGAGTGTGGTCCCCCCCCTGGGAGCGGTGATGTGAACCAGGGATGCAGTTAGCTGCACTGGTGAATTGGTACATGGAAACATGTTTAAACCGAAACAGGTACTCATTTGCTGCCCAGCTATATTTCATCTACGTATCGTCAACTGGAAAGATAATCGTACAATGTCAATAGGCCTATATAGGGGGCTTTCGGTACATGTTTGTTGTGGTTATCACTGATAATGAGACTATTGTTTGTGATTTTCGGTGGAGGACGACATGCGCAAGACACATTTCCAATTGAGGACAAAAATATAGCGATTCAATATTGACATCTCGACATGATCATTCTACGCCGCCATAGTCGGGGAATCCTGGTGCGG
>JAODTK010005320.1:232500-251528 GCA_026419785.1 Sclerodactyla briareus | reverse complement strand
TAAAAAGTATGCGCTCATCCATTCAGGATGGGGTCAAGATCATGTTACAATCCAAAATTGGCTCAAATATCAATTTTCACAAATTTTCTATTGTTGTGATCAAAATTCCCTCCTTACCTGAACCAAAAAACCAATAGGGTTCCGGTAATCCCCATGAGAAAGCTTCCACCTAAATTCAACTTGGTCAGACCAACAATTATGCGAATGATATGTTCAAGGTTTTCAACTTTGACCTCTGGTGACCTCAGATGACCAAAATCCACCCCAACCTTACCCACAAACAATAGGGTTCATGTATGCTATAATGGGGAACACACATACCAAGTATGAGCTTCATCCATCCGGGAGTGGAGTCGAGTATCAGTTACAAGCCAAAATTGGCTTAACAATATCAAATTTTCACAAATTATCTATTTTCAACCTAAAATTCACCCCGACCTGAACCAAAAACAATAGGGTTCTGATCCCCATAAGACCGCTTTACACCTAATTTCAACTTGATCGACCAACAATTATGAAATTATCGTGGTTTTACAAGGTTTTCAGACTTGACCTCTGGTGACCTCGATGACCTCTGGACCGACCCCAACGATGGGTCAGCAACTCATCATGGGGAACACCATACCAAGCATGAGCTTCATCCATCCAGGTGGGGTCAAAGTGATAGGGTTACAAGCCAAAATGGCCAACATATCCAAATTTTCACCAATTTTCTATGTTCGACCAAAATCACTCCGACTGAACCAAAAATACACTAGGGTTCCTGTACTCCCCATAGAAAGCTTATACCTTATTTCAACTTGATCAAGCCCAACCTTATGGACTTATCGTTGTTACAAGGTTTTCAGACTTTGACCTTGGTGACCTCAGATGACCTCTGACCCCGACCCAAACAATAGGAGGTTATGTACTCATTATGGGGAACACACATACCAAGTATGAGCTTCATCCATCCAGGTGGGGTGAGTGAGATTGTTATCGTGGTTTACAAGCCAAAATTGGCCAACCACCAAAAATTGAATTTTTCACAATTTTTTATTTTCGACAAATTTCTTCCCGACCTGAACCACAAAACAATAGGGTTCATGCACCATCACCATAAGAAAGCTATACACCAAAAGTTCAAATTGATATGTACAACCATTATGGACTTATCGTGGTTACAAGGTTTTCAGACTCTGACCTTCAGGTGACCTCAGATGGTGACCGCAGATGACACTCTGACCTGGACCTCAAAACAATAGGGTTCATGTAGATCATCATGGGGAACAAACATACCAACGTTGAGCTTCATCCATCAAGGTGGGGGTCGATGTTGGAAGTGTATGTGTTTACAAGCCAAAATTGGCCAAAATATCCAGTTTTCACAATTTTAATTTTCGACCAAAATTCCCTCCCGACCGAACAAAAACAATAGGGTTTCTTTACGTTCCCCATAAGAAAGCTATACACCAATTTCAACTTGAATCAGACCAACCATTCGGAGTATCGTGTTTACAAGGTTTTCAGACTTTGACCTCTGGTGACCTCAGATGACCATCTGACCTGACCCCAAAAAACATTAGGGTTATGGTACTCAGATGGGGAAACACAACATACCCAAGTATGGGCCTACTGCCTACTCAGACTGATCAAGTTATCGTGTTTACAAGTTGGGCATACACAACAAACCATACACACACACAACACGACGTGACTGCACAGATTCCTCTGACTGCGCCAAGGAATCAAAAACAGTGTTAACTTGGGAGGAAAAATACACATAAGAACTATGACCTGAAAGCGGAAAGGGGGCCTCTCATGCGGATGACCTGATAGTGTCTCCATGAAGAGGGTCCGTTTGTCCTCTTGGGGTACACGGCCTGATTGGTCTGAAGGGTCCGCAGGGAGCTCCTAGCATTGTTGATGATCTCTGCAATTGTCAGCCTCAGCTGTTTCTCGTAGAATGGTTGGTTGACAATGGGTTTTCTCTTCCGACGACGCTTGGGCACATGGTGCTCTGGTGGATAGCGCCGTTCATAAGAGTGATACATATCTGCAATTCAGCAGGACCATAAACATTATTGGTAAAGTCGGAGATGGCCAACGTACGTGTTATTGAGCAACAAGTAGTACCATTCATAAAATAATTTTATAAAGGACAAACTGCGGATGATTCATACAGGGAAATTCAAAGCTGGATGAATGATTTGAAAAACGGGATGCGTCAGTCCAAACGGGAAAATTAAATAGTACTTCCGCTATGGTTTATAGTCATTTGAAGTTTGGTATTGCGAAGCTAGTGTATGCGCAAGACGAAATGCATCCCATCATACAATAATAATGATGTCACACTTGCACAAACCTGCAAACATCTGTGGTCTATATTGAAATTCAAACATTAATTCCACTTCGAAAAAGGCATTTAGTCTTAGGAGAGATTGCTGTAGTGTGTTGGAAGGTGTTGTTGATGCGTTTATTGGTGGATAGTAGAAAGACAACAGAGCTCTTGCTAAAGGTTGTATCATTCAACAAAATGAAAACAATCACATACCATAACTTACTTCCATGTATTGTCCATGTGTGAGTCATGTGTTATTGCACAATTGGAATTCCCCCCCCTCCCCAGTTTCTCTGCTCAATGGCAAAAACTTTGAAGGCCAAAACTCCACATATGAACATATTAAAATGGGGTTTGGGACATATAGACACAGTTTTTCGATTCTCCACAATATACCCTCAGATGTTATCAGCCTGCAGTATGTCCTTTAATGCGTAAAATAAAAATAAAGTTACGGCCTTGCACTAGGTGCCCCATCTTTCTGTATCTAGGGCCGATTGGCAATAACATGTGCCAAAACTTTCATTATCAAGGCTTGATCGGCCTGTATCATCAAACAATGGCACAATCCCAACCATGTGTTCATATTGTATCCCTCAGGACCAATGCAGTAGTGCTCATACTGTAATCTCATTGGACAGGTAATGTGAACAAACATATCACTGGCTGTAACCGCGGACCCCCCTCCCTTTCCAGCCATCTATAATAACAGCACGTACAGCGACCTCACTGGAAATATCCACTGACCTTAAACAAACTCCTAATTTCCTAGCTGACCTGCTGGTAGTTTGGTCTTAGGCTCTTCTTGGCCAGGCCTTTTTTACAACATAAGCAAAGGTTTGTTTTGAGCCCACCTCATGTGTACAGACAAGTGAATGCTCATGCATCTAAAGGATTTGTTAAGGAAGGTGGCTGTGGCCCTATGCAGGTTAGCTAATGTGTAACTTCAAGATTCTTGGTATCGGTTCTATGACCTCTTTAGTAGACAGGCATGTTCCACCCTCGAGTGTTTGGCAGTCTGTGGGACAACTAAGCTGTTTGATAACACCACCTAAAGATTTCCCGGGAGGGTTTGTTTGGCACATGGAGGTACTGGTAATAATCCGTCTTCCAAGGTGGGGATTGGGCAATGGGAAGTGCCCCGCAAAATGCAGACGCAGTGAGACTATACAATACCCCTTGAAGGAGTGTTCCATGTGGAAATGGTTTTTTGGGCCTGGTTTTGTGACCCCTTTGTTATTAAGTAACTGGGGTTACAGGATGGGTGTGGGCAGGGAGTTTGTGTTTTCCGGTTTTGACGCTAATGCTGTCATCCTTGGTATAAAGGGAGGTGCTGGCTTCTATTGGCGGCCGTATTAAAGAAGTATATCTGGCATAGTTGTTACTGTGGTTTTTTGTGGTGAGAGCAGGCTGGCAAACTACATTATTTGTTTAGCGCACAGGCGCACATACAAACTTCGCAAGGAGGAGGACCGTTCGAGAATCCCCATGCCAATTTCGTAGAAGATGTGGCTGATACTGATGCTGGCAACGGGACGGTGCTTGAATAAGAAGGGGGTTGATAATGGCTTTGCTTAGCCCTGTTAGGGCTGGGGGTGCTATGCTTACTTACTGTTCATTCTGAGTTGTTTTGTTTCGGAGTGAGAAGGGCGGTTGTATGGGACTACGTTTTTGCGTGGCTTTGTGTATTTGCGGTGGTGGTGTGCTTTTTTCCTCAGTTTTTCATTTTAGTACTTGTTGGTTTAGTGCTGTGACCATTATAGCGATTAAGCACTAAAAATCGCACCCATGAAATAAATGTTTACCAAAAGTTACTTGCAATTAATTGTTCCCTCAGTTCTCTTCTGATCTCTCCTTTACCACATTTTCTGCCACAGTCTATCTTCGGCATTCTTGAAATGTTTAAAATTCAATTAATTCATTTTCATAAGACCTGCTCCGTTTCGGCATAAAGTCTGTAATATTCTGCGTACCGTATTTATTCCACTAAGCGACCAGGGCGGCTTGGAGCGTTTCAGGGAGGGGGCTTACGAGAGTATAACTTAAAAACTGATTGTATTGTTTGGGTGTTGTATTTTTGCCGGACTGGACACTGTACGTAAACACACATTCAAATATTGCACAAGTTGACGCAACAATGGTCTTGCTATTTCCACAACAGTGTATATCCTCCTCCCTCCCCAACTCGCCCTTCCCGAAACATATCTCACAAAAACGATTGTTTCATATCAGCCCGTAACATGCTAGTTCATATGCTATGCATCCTGCCTATGCACGTTCAAACTACGTATGGCATTGTGACTACACGGACACATAGGGCCCTACTGCATTCCACTAACCATTGCCTCGATTCTGCATGGAAACTGAAGCAAGACAGCGCTTAGCGGAATTAATACGGTATCTATTTATTTTGCAACTTCCCTTGCGACTGCGAAATGATTGATAATATTGTGCAAATTACATGATATGCGTCCATGGCCGAGTGCGACACTGCAGTGTTTGCTATTAATCCCTGTGCTTTTCCCTCATTTCTCTCCGCCAGCTTATTAGCCACTAAACCTGTATCCTAAGAAGCACAGAGCGCTTTTATGGCCCGTATGCGAATCCTGAGAATAGTTTTGAACATAATTAACTCCCCATCACACGTGTGCGTGTGCGGGCACACCACGAAATGTCCGAATGTGGCCCCGGGCTTATTCCTGTAAGGCTGATACAAACTGGAAGTTCCGAACTATCTTTGGTTCAACTTTTATTCACAACTGTTCAATATCCATAGGAGTACAAAAAACGGGAATGATAATTATAAGCCACAAAAGTTCTCTTCAAGAAACTATAAATCTCTCCTGGACATTGTGTGAAAAGGTTAATTGGCCTGCATAGCTGTATTTCAACAGGGTAAGACAAGAAGTATGCAAGGAGGCCATGCAATGTTGATGATATACCGTTTGAACTGGGGTTCCCCCCGTACGTGCACACCTGCGTGACTGCGTTTCTGCCTCGGACCCGGCCCCCCCCCCAACTTTTCACAACCGTGGTTGCGCCCTTGTCTACTAGAATATTGTATCAAGTATTTAATTCTACAAAGGTTGCCGGTCAATCCGATCTTGCGTATCTCTAAAATCAGCAGCCTTACTGGGTGGGAGACAACCTTGCCTTTGCATTGATATTAAGTTACGAAGTACCGAATTGAACCAATTCAGTTCATTTTTAAAACCAGTTACGAAGTTTATTTAGGTATAACATAAGTTTTTTTGAGTAGTGTGCTATTGGTGTGTAATATCATAAAACACATTAAGTTTGTGTTCCTCTCATCTGGGAATTCGAGGGGCGCTGCATGGTAGGCGAGAAGTCAACCACACGCTACTCTACGATCGAGCCCACCTCGACCCGTTCTTTGCTGAGCGTCATCACGACCAATAGAAAACCGCGCCACGCTCTTGGCACAATGCTGCTACAATGTTGTCACGCTGCTACTACAACTGAACTCCAAAGGACCGCCTTTCAAATTTGTAGAGCAACGTGATGACTCCTCTGGACAATGAATCATTCTACTTTGAACTTTTCAAAAGCCTGCTGCATTGTGAGCAAGAATACGAGGAAGAGGAAAGTTGCCACTGGGGGCCATTTCCTATCAATTCCCCAGGCCCTCCACAAAGTATCTGGAAAAACACCATGGCCCTTTGGCCATGGAGGTCAAGTGCTGATGAATCACCTTCTCAACTCTTTAGGAGACAGTGGCGGAAGAAAACAACTGGCATTGAAGCTGGTACTTGTAGCATGGTTCCTAGGACATAGGCCCTAGCCTAGGCCCTATTCATGCAGCTACAACTTGGTATACCGCGAGGCCACATATTCATTCACCCATCCACTGCTTTCTACACAAATCCTATACTGTGAACTGGCACCACCAAAAGTCGGCCCCTAACTATCGCATAACTTCTATGCGTTTATAAATCAATGCATAAGGCCTATATTTCACAGTGACGGACTCATGATACTGACTGACTTGATACCCAAGCACTAGGCCTAAGACAGTTTACAATTTCTTTAGGCCTAGGCTGGCCCACAGGCCCCCTCAACGATTTATGTAGTACTAGTTATAACTACGGAAAGGTTTGACTCTTCTCTGCCACTGACTTACAGTTAACAGCCGGCGTTAATCGGATTTTAAACTCGAATTAATGACCTATCCACCATATTGGAGGAAACAGTTTCCTCCCTGGAGGATCTGTGTTGTAAAATCAGCTCGGCAGTATCTTTCCTTCAAAACTTGTTCTAGTCTTGATGTGTGGTGGATTTTCTGGTCCTCAATTCATCTCGGTGTCCGTGAAAGTCAAGTATGCACTCTCCTCGGAAACCAAAACAGCCTTGCAGCCGGCGAAATTCAGGAAGGCAAAAAGCTGAATGTCTATGAATCCTGCACCGTGATTAGTCATAATGATGCGTCTAGGCCTATATGCATCACAATAAAAAAAACCAAATTGTGTCATACTTTGACTTTCTCGGACACGCCGAGATGTCTTGAGACCCGAAAATTCACTCAAACACCAAGACGGGGTTAACAATTTTGAGAACAAACTACTACTGCAGGGCTGATTTTACAACACAGATCTTTCCATGTGAAGCTACTTTTTCCTCCAAAGCTGGTGGAATACTATAGTTCGAGTTTGAATCGGATAATCGCATGCTGCTTAAGCTTAACTGTTGTCAATGGCAGAATAGTTAAACCTTTCAGTATTTATTACTATATCAACTATAGAAACTTGCGGTGGCCTGTGGGCTAGGCCTAGGCCTAAGCTAAAACTAGGGCCTCCCAAAGCACCACCATTCATATAGGCCTAGGCTTAAATGTGGGATAGGCTCAAAGATTTGGGAAACGTAAATAACTGGAACCGTTAGACTCGGCGGTAACACTTGTCCCGACCGCTACGTTTAGGCCTAGGCTAGACCTTAGTAGCCCGCACGGCGTAGGCCTAAGTTAATTAAGTTCTCTGTACTGTAACACCTACATTAGGGGCCTACCCTAGGCTAATTGCATGGGCAGCGAACATGATTAGATACTCTAACTTGGATAGACCTATGATAGCTGAGTATACACAAATGGAATAGTCTTAATGGTTAGGCTGACACTGGAATATATACCATGTACAGGAATTTGTATAAACTCGAAATTCGGTTTCAAAAATTCAGGAAGACCACTTCAACCGCTTCACTGTTTAACAAGGCTATACGAATCGACATTGGTTTCCATTCCCAATGGCACGGTGCTACATACCATGCATGGGGACATCATCAGTGTAGTAGTAGTAGTAGTAGTAGGTTGAGTCCTCGTCTATCCGACATCTCAGTGTTCATCTCCCGCCACGTATTCGATCTTGCGCCAAGGTTTATTTGGCTTCCTCGAACTGTTTTAATGTTGATGTCTCTGACTTGCGATTTGATTTTTTTTCCGAGCCAGTAGTCCACAGGTCTCCCAACTGCTTAGTAGTAGGTCCTCACTCAATAAGCTTCTCTTAGACGGATCTTTTGGCTGAGCTTTCTTCGTGGATTCTCGCGACGTTGACCAAACCATCTCAACTTCTATGTGCTATTATCATTACCGCATAATTATGCCATTAGCGTAGGATCTAAATTATAACGGGAAGTTATATAGCACGCAGCCCCACTGACCTGGATTACGCCTAACCTGGATTTACCAGTGGTCCGGATGCCCCTGCTTCCCTAGCTGTGGTAGTTTGTTTTTCATTTCTTTTTTTTTTTTTTTTTCCAAGAGTTCCGTCTCACTTCCAATGCACTGATTGAGGTCCCCATTTCCAGTGAATGTCCCCCAGTACGACGGTCTCTCCTATCAGTGGCGTGGCCACTAAGCAGAAGTGAAGGTACAGGGGTGCGTACGAATTCAGAGTACCACAGGCACCCACCCATGGGGGGGTCTGGGGCATGTCCCCCCACTGAAATTTTGAAATAATAGAACCTTTTCC
Organism: Sclerodactyla briareus; assembly: GCA_026419785.1. Lineage (NCBI taxonomy): Eukaryota > Metazoa > Echinodermata > Holothuroidea > Dendrochirotida > Sclerodactylidae > Sclerodactyla > Sclerodactyla briareus. The sequence continues at coordinate 243,227 of JAODTK010005320.1, read as the reverse complement.
TGACAATCGGGAGACATATTCTGGGCTAATTTCGGAGAGGGTATGTGATGACATTTTTACTTAGTTACTTGTCTGCCATATCTAGCCTTTTATGTTTTTTGTTTTTTTTTCTGGGCCGGCAAACAGGGGTGGGGGTATCCGCCGATGCTGCACGCCATGCCTATATTTCAACACGTCATCCACATTGATGCTCATCCTTCCTTGGTTATTGTAAATGTAATCAGATCTTGGCGTGTGGCGTTGTTCTATTGTCATTTCATTAACCTCAAATCTTCTAGTACGACCTATTCCTCAAACCGTGATGATTTTTGTCATCTCCTCGCACTCCTTCTAATACTCAATGTATTTCTTCAAGTTAGTTTCCAGGCGGTACACAATAACCTAATCAGATGTGGCCAAAACAAGGGAATTTGTAAGATCAGCACAGTGACTACTTTAGAGTCAAAGTCAGTGGTGAAATGAAATTCCGTTGATAATTCCCTCATTCATTCGCTTTTAGCCTGATTCAGCACATGTCTATATCCCCAAATCCTTCTCTTCTTCCGTTTTCATAATTCCCCAAAAATGTGCGTTTTTGTCCATTTTCGGTCCGGAATAAGGTGGTGCGGGGTTATAGGAAGAGGTGTCAAAATTTTCAAACCCCAGAAAATGGAAATTAAAAGAACAGGTCATTTCCAACATTTGCACCTCACCCCACACTGTTCCTCCTGTTTCGTGTTGACCCACCCCCCCCCCCACATCAAGATATGTGCGTTCAGTGTCAATTCCGTACGAAATAAGGTGTTGCTGGGGGTATGAGAAGGGGTCGGGAGTTAGTTTGAACCAAGAAATGGAAAGAAACGGCGTTTTCATCATTTTGACACCTCACACTCACTGTGACACCACCCACCCATGTGTGACACCCAACCCCGAGCCGTCAAAAGAGCTCTGACCCAACCAATGCAATAGCGCCCTCCCAATCCCTGGAAACGTAAACAGACAACTCTGCACAAAAAACTGTTTTGTACGTTTTGCTTGGTAATTATGTTGTATGCCACCAAGACAAAATTAGCGGCTACAAACTTCACCAATCATTCATTTTATCAAATTCATCCTATCAGCCTCATGCATTCACTCATATGTGCAGGATGAAGCTTCAACAAATCGGTGATTGTTCCTAAAACCATTGTGTATATTGGTAAATTATTCGACCGTGGTATATACCAAACAGAGCCGTCTATTCGGGAATACGAATCGATTGCGTCAGGCAGAATTCACCATCTGGGCGTAAAGTATGACATCACGGATTGAACTAGAGCTTAATAATGTGAAATCGAATTAAAGGAGGCTGCCAAACGGAACATATTCCAATCTTATGACGAAATGCGAACATGTCGCCCGAATCCTGTGAGGAGCCAAACGGTGAGGATTGGGTTGAAACTCATAAAATGTTAGTCTGATACCGAGTTCGGTTGGGTTATACGTAAGCACTTGAAACTGCGAGCTGCATCGATGACAACTCGTATGCGGTTGGCCGTCTATACCCAGTCAAAACGTCAACGTTGGACACAAACTCCACATGCTGGAGGACTACGAACGAATATCCAGTAACAGTCCAAAACTCGCAGATGAGTATACGCGTCCCAGGATAAATTGCAATAGATTTCCAATCCGCTGTTGGGTAGAGGCAGGTGATCAAGATTTCCGTTTCGTTTGAAAACACACACACGCCTGGATCTATATCAAGGCGATCAAGGCCATAGCGTCGACCGCCTGCTACTCGCAGGCCAGGCGTTTTTAAATGTACTTTGGCGTATGATGATTCGCACTCTGGGTTTCTATGAATTTGTTTGGCTTCTTTTCTCTCTCCTTCCCCCCCCCCCTCCTCCCTCTCTCTCTCTCTCTCTCTCTTCGACAAGGGATCCGTATTTGGCCTACTTACTGTCTTCACTGGGGGAAATATTTGTATTGGGGAGGGGGGGGGGGATGGAAGCAACCCATATTTTATGAAGGGGGCAACACACACTTTGGTGTCAAAAATATCCCTAATGAACAGGAATGACGCACGAATCGTGTTCTCCTCTGCCTTTCAATTATGAATTTGTCATAATTGATTTGAAGCAGCAGGCTTTAACTAGGGCTACATTTTTCAATTTTCATGAGCTGCCTATGGAACCTGGGGGGGGGGGGGGTGCCCTGCGTGCGAGAAACCAAAATTGCCACCGTCCACGCGTAGCTACAACACCACTTCTGATCAGAAGGTATATATAAGCTGGTCACTGGTGCTAGTCCAATACTCAAACATATCAGGAATAATAAAAAATGACAATTCAAGAATTTGTACTGTCCGTCACGGGGGGAAATATTTGGTGCTAGTCCAATACTCAAACATATCAGGAATAACAATAACGTGAGACCAAGATGATGGCCAGCAACTTCCTGACCAACAGACTACGAAAAATCGATGCCACGTCCGTTGAATATAAGAGGCGGAAGAATGGCAAAGTTTATCAGTGAGGCTTTGCAAGCAAACATGATAACACATTCAGGCAGCCCTCACAGTATCAATGCTGGAGAGTGGCAGTGCACTGAATCCAGCACTCAAAGTGCTCAATTTCACACACATGTCCCTACATCCACCTGGATGGGATAAGGGGCCACATCAAAATTTAACCTACGGTCACCACCCAGCCCCCCACATGGAATCCAGATTGCAGTTATAGTGATCTAGTTGTATTGTATATGGCAGTTTCACTTTCGTATAGGCCTGCGATTGAATAAGTTAGCGCGCTCGGCAATCACTTGTCACTATAGCACAACTATAATTGAGGGCGCTGTCACAGGTTAGCAAGAGGGTTCCACACTGACTTCGGTTTTGTATAGGAGCTTCAGTACAGCATGTCCGGGGCTTGGGCTATATGGGTATCGAGTGGATCCTGGGTACTAAATGTTGTGCAGATATGATCCATTACAGCCTTCAAAGTTCACCGACCTGCCGACCCGTATATACTCACCTTAGAGAAACAGTGTCGAAAGTACATGACGTCACGACGAACAACCGCCCTCGGTGTATGAGAACAATTATTTTACTGACTAATCATAGTGACCAGGCATGTAGCTACACTGGTCGGTGCTGGTTGGTGGTAGCCGGCACTCAGCCTCAACAACAGCACTCACATCACAATTCGGTCTTCCACCAGCACTGAAATCATTTTACCCCTTAAAACAACAGTCAAATGCTGTAATTGCCGCCTGATTATTATTTGACTGCAAATCGAACTAATTTTAGCCGGCACTAAAATTCGGCTAGCTACATCCCTGATAGTGACGGTATACGATACATTAAAGTACAAAGGTCACGATTCACGAAAAAAAATCATAATTCTCCATAGGAATGTTATCCCATCAAAGGTGTTACAGTGCGGTGTCATACTGTGGCCAGTGTATATTTGTAAACTACTTATTAACCCCCCCCCCCCCCCCCCCATGACCAAGTGATCAATGAATTCTTAACACAAAAACTGATTTTTTTTTGCAGTTCAGTAGAGGTTTCGCAGCTGTTATTTAGAAAATATTGCAGCCGCATCGATCTTAGGTGCCCCTACCTTGTACTTATTTTGCCATTAGGGAGGGTGAGGTCATCACGAGGGCGCACTCCCCTCCCCAAGACAAATCTTTCGGTCCGCCGCCTTCGCTTCAGCACCCCCAAACTTACTGGTGTAGCCAAACGGTAGGATGGCGTTGACAACTAATAAATGGTTAGTCTGATACCGAGTTCAGTTGCGATTTACGTAAGCGCTCGAAACTGCGAGATGCATCCGCCGACAACTCGTATGCGGCTGGCCGTCTATACCCAGTCAAAACGTCAACGTTGAACACAAACTCGACATGCTGGAGGACTACGAACGAATATTCAGTAACAGTCCAAACTCCGCATATGATTAACGCGTCCCCCTTGGAGAGGTCGTCGGTGTCGTCAGGGTTGACCCAGGATAATTGCAATAGATTTCCAATCCGCTGTTGGGTAGAGGCAGGTGATCAAGATTTCCGTTTCGTTTGAAAACACACAAACGCCTGGATCTATATCAAGGCGATCAAGGCCATAGCGTCGACCGCCTGCTACTCGCAGGCCAGCGTTTAAAATGTACATTGGCGTATGATGATTCGCACTCTGGGTTTCTATGAATTTGTGTGGCTTCTTTTCTCTCTCCCCCCCCCCCATCCCCTCTCTGTCTCTTTCTTGGCAAGGGTTCGTGATGGACTGATGGTGGCAGGGGCGTCGGAGCGTTGAGAAAAGTGGGGGGGGGGATATATCGTTCCCAAATGACCATCTAAGCGGAGCGCCACCAACGGTTGGCGCGGAGCGTACAAAGAAAATGTCGATTTTCATACCCTCCAGACGACGGAAACGGCACTTGCCAGGCTCAATAGCACCATCTACATGTGTGATTCGAGTAAAAGACAGACAAAAAAGTTGTTTGTTCATTTGCTGCTAAGATGATTACGAGTATCAAACATCATGGTATTTTTTTTATCACCTTTCCTACTCTGGCTTTGTTTGCGTTGGATCCATGGGTCTACCGAACGTCTCCGTGGGATCGAAGGGAAAAGCCATAGGCGTAGGGACCACTTCGCGAAGCGCGCGAAAAAAAATTGCATGTTTTTCCGGGCATTTTATCAAAAAAGTCTGCGCAAAAAAAGAAAAAACACACCTTGCTTTTGTCCTTCCCAAAATTTTCCACGAATTTTTCATGTCAAGAAAAATTGGGGGGGGGGGGGGAGCAGTCTGCCCCCAAAGCTTCTGAAATTCATCGAGTGAACGAAATTAATCGAAGCTTAAAATAGCATTATGTAGCCTACCCGCCTGAGAAGAAAACGCCATTGCGCGCGAAACCAACTTAATAATAATCTATGCACTTTGGGCTATTCGATCCAAAATTCGAGAACTCGGAATGATGAAAACAGGGTAACCGTCCACTTCGGCCCTAGTCGGGTCAGATCGTCACCTGGGGTAGCACCTGGAATTAGTGGACTTAGACAATTTCCAACGCGATTATTGTTTGGTTAGACAAAAATTGAATCAGTTTAGAGTGACTACAATATCGGAGCATTGTGCATATTATTTTTATCACGGTCCGGAAAAGTGGAAGGGGGGGGGGGACAAACGATATGATATCCCCCCACTTTTGAAAGTGGGGGGGACATGTCCCCCCGTCCCCCACCTGTTGACGCCCATGGATGGTGGAAACATATTCAAGTCTGACAAGGGATCTATATTTATATTTAGGCCGTTCTGAAGAATACTTACATAAAGGTAGTTTCTCCTTTATAGGACCCGATCATCTAAATTGACCCTTCCACATCCTGAAATTGTGTATTCCCATCAAACGTGCTGCCATGGGCGAATACAGGAGTATCCCTTACAATTTTTGAAATGCGCCCCTTAACTTTCCCCTCTTCTCCAAAAAGTTGTAATTTTGAAAGAAACTTCATTGAAAGCATAACGAGTCATGTTGCGCATGTGAACTCGAAAAGGGTGAATTTTGACATATTCATCATCAGCTAGTATTCGGAAAACGTCGCGCTACAGGTGCGCGTGACGAAGGCGTCTGTTACTTCGGTATATTAACTGATTTATATAATCCAGGACGCAAAGATTCCAACGTGGCAGGAGTTGTATATGTTTACATAATGCAGTACACTTGGCGTTGGGTGTGCTGGGGGAGTGATTAATGACTGTGCTGTGGTTACCGCCACTCCTATTATTACGAACATGAACAACTTGGGTAAAATTAGGGGTAGGCAGGCAATCAAACAGAGTACCCGTTACGAGGAAATGAGAGACTGAAAATTCTAGTAAAATATCGCCCACTACGGGCGAGAGGTTGACTAGTTGAATAGAAAAAAAAAAAAAACTTGAATCGCCAGAATTTGTGCCCAAATACAGGATTTGACCAGCAGCCGCTGATTTTTTATTTTTTATTTTATTTTATTTTTTTTTTGGCGGGGGGGGGGGGGGGCGCTTCGCGTGCAGTCGCTTCTTCCTTTCGCATCAACTGCGGACAAAGCTCCAAGATTGGGGGTCTTGGGCTGGTCTCATACGCCTAAAAGTAGGGCTATACAACATGGAACATGGCTCCGCAACTAACTTCAACAACCGTAGAAGGCCAATTACGTTACACGGCGGTAGCCAACATGGTGATACTCAAGAACATGTCTCATCGGCGGGCAAGAATTGAGGAAAACATCATGACATAACTTTTCTCGAGATGGAAATTTCCGGAACATAATAATCGATATGGAACAGCCTCACAAAGCTCAAAAAGTGCAATTTCCTGGTATCTAGGTGTCTTTCAAATTCAAAATTTCCGGCCACATGCACACTCCGCCAGCCGATGGTGGCGCTCCACTTAGATAGTCAGTCGTACCCCCCCCCCCCCCCCCCCCCCCCACCACATTCTTAATACGCCCCTACTGCAAAATACGGGCTAACGCCAGTGTGCGTTAATTCTAACTTTTTTTTAACCACATCCAGCTATTTTAGAATTTGACGACCACCTCCCCTCCTCGTGAAGTGCTGTTCTAGATCCGCCCTTTGCGTGCTGCTAAAATTGATGGTGGTTTCAGCTCAAGGTGTAGAAGGTGTCTGGGCGAACTAGCATGCGCCATTCCCACAATAAAAGCTTTTTCTTTGTAGGCGTTTTCACTTAATTGCGACGCGGCCGCCTTATCATAATCATGTAAAAAATGTAAGTAGGCCGAATTCTCCTTGCACTCTCGGACCTACCATACCAGTGCTTAGCACAGGTAGTCGCCGGCAGCAGTGATGGTGTTTGAAACATGGAGCTATTAAGCCTATATGTTAACTGGAGAGAATAAGGTATCTTGTGTGCCAATTGAAAGTGCATGTGGTTATATGCCCCCGTCACACTGGCACTTACCATCGTTGCCTAAGACCACACTCGGTGTCATCACGTGCAAAACAATTATGAACGTGCAATGTACGTGTGTATGTTGCGCCTTGTCCCAAACCGACAGACCAACTTCAAGCCTTCAATGGCGCTCGCTCAGTACAGCATGCCCGGAGCTTGGCTTAAAATATCGGCCGCGGCGTATGTGAGAATAGGAGAGGTCTCAAATTGTACCTTAATTCGGGAAACCAGCACCGACAGTCGACTTTTCACAACATATACAGGGTATGTAAACCGTACGGCTTGCATTGCTTCCAGTGTTCAAATTCAAGGCGATAAATCGAAAAATATAATAAATCTCGAGACGAAAAAAAAATGTGGAAACATCGGAACCTTCGAACTTCGAAATCTCGAGATGAAAAACTCGAAACATCGAATTATCAAAACTTCGAATCGGAAACACAAGACGGAAAAATCAGAAAAAAAAAAACAGAATCGTCGAAATATCGGTATAGAAAAACATCAGAATATTGAAATACGAAATTTCGGATAGATCCAAAACACGAGGGTTTTCGCCCTCATCCTGCGACCAAAAATGCTTCACAATTCGTGAAAAGTCGGTCATTGTGGTCAAACATCCTGATCATTCAACTATATGATATCATTTCACTTTCATCTGATGCGTTTTCCCACATTGCGCCGCTATTGAATATTGTACGCAAGGGCATCCAGTACCGATATTTATGCTCACGCTGAGAATAAAATCCTTATATAGAAATAGGCCCCATACCAGTGAGAAACTGTTAGCGCCCAGTGGGCGACGTAGTATTCACTGGCAATTGTCGATAAAACAATTGGTATTCAGCCAAAATAAAAAGGCGTTCTGTAACTTTCCATACTGTAATATTGCCGTTCGAAACACAGTAAAATAACCGGGATATTAGCATCAGTAACCTCACAAACTGGGGGGGGGGGGGGGTCTTAGAGAAACAACTGACATTCCAATAGTAGTTTGCCCCCTAATGGTCGCAATACTTCCCTTGGATTCAGGTCAAATCCTACCAGTCAGCATATCTATCATCTGTCCCTGCATGGAGCTCAATCGTCAAGCACTGAAGCAGTGAATTTGGTGAAGACCTGTTAATGAAGGGATAAAATGCTGATATGAGACTTTCATCGGGGAATAAAAAGTCGAGACTCAAAATCTCGCCTTATAGACGTCTGCATGTCACGTGATCAGCTGGGGCCGCTATCACAAATGAACGGATGGCAATGATAGAGCCTGCGACTCGATCAATCAGAATCGTGTTTTTCCAGGTAGGTTACGGTTTAAGGGAGTGAGTGCATTGGTTAGTCTTGCGGCAATTTGAGACAATTAATGGTCCTTAGCCCTTCCTGAACCTGAATGAGTTGTCCTCTTCTGTCTATACCAAGTGTCGAATATGAAGCAGCAGGTAATGGCGGGAATGTCAACGTCTTTACGGAGTTCGAAACGTAACAAAATCATCAAATTTTGAATCAACCCATCGAAAAAAGAATCAACCCATCGAAAAAAGAATCAACCCATCGAAAAAAGAATCAACCCATCGAAAAAAGAATCAACCCATCGAAAAAAGAATCAACCCATCGAAAACAGAAGAAGAATCCCGCCTTTAAAGGAAAGAATCAACTCATTGAAAGCGGAATCAGCCTATCCAAACAAGAATCAGTATGCCATATGATACTCCATGACTCCCACCTTAACATAATTTTCATTGTATTGCCGTGCTCCTCCTTTGACTGTTTAGTAAGTTTGATACACTCCGCGCAGTCCTGGTGCGCGGAGTGTAACAAAATCATCAAGAATGGAATCAGACCATCAGGATTTGGAACGCATCCCTGCGTAGTGATTCCTTGAAGGGTGATTTCTAAGATCCGAATGCAAGCTTACATTGGCAGTTTTTGCCATGTTCTCTCGGCTAATAGCATTATTTGGGGTAGGTTGAATTGGGCTGTCAAGGCGAGGAGCTGTTTTATTTCTTACCCTCTTGTCATTCTATTTTAAAATGGTAATTGGGCAAATAGTAGTGTTGGTTGAATGGTTGGGGCGTTCTTGTAGACGCTATAAGGGAATCACATGGCATCGGATCACACTCGGCGATTAGGTATTTTGTGTCCCTTTCCTATTGTCTTTGTTCAGGCGAGGCATGGAAGACATGTTCTTAGTAGCGCCTTTCTAATGTTGTCTAATCAGCTATATGAATGAAGGTCTCTGGGGTCTATAGTCAGTTCTACACGTATGTCCAATGTTTATCGCACAATTTTGTTGTGATCTTTGGATCGTTGAAGGAATGTCCGGCTATCAGGTAAGTGTGACATACACAGACGCCATAGTGAACACGTTTCTCTCTGAATTCGGTCGTCGAGGCAAAAAAACATGATATCTCGATGAGTAAGTAAGGATAGTTTCTTGTTCGGGCTGAAAAAGTGTGTGTAGTTGGAACCGATTTTTTTATGTGTGGTTAGTGACCACAGGGTCATTTTTTAGGAATAAATGGGAACATAGAAAAATCTTTTTTCAAACCAGTTTAGCTGTTGGCATGCACAAAATCCCATTTCATGTGGATCTATGTAGCGTGTACTGGATAAGTCATGACATTACACAAGAAATTACAGGACGCTGTTGTTGCACAGAATGTATGATTACAGAATGATACAGCAACAACTCGATGACTACATGTTATACACACGTAAATACCATATAAGTGTCAAATAGGCCAGTTGCCAGTGATGGCGAAGGGGTGGGGGAGCAAGTCCCTACGGAGTGGTCTCCAGGACCGATCAAAGATTTTCGAGTCTCACCCTATACGTAGATTCCCTCTCAACAGAATTGTAACATTGATCTCTCCAGACATCCAAAGATACCCAGAAGACTGTCACCCTTTATCATATTCTACAGTGTATAGTTTGTAGGATATTAGGTGGGGTACTACTGATCCTAAACTTTAAGGACAACTGCATGTTGGATACAACAGAGGTTATATCGTGGAGAATGAAAGAACACTATCTATAGGTCCAAACCCCATTTCCAATACGATGTTCCTTGTGGAGTTATTGCCGTTAAAGTTAAGCAATTTAGCAGAGAAATGGGGAGCATCCAATTGCGCAAACGCACAATGATGACGTAACATGGGAAAACACAGAAGGAAAGAAATTGATATTTGGTATATTTGATGTTTCATTTCGTTGAATAAGAAAACATTCAGCAGAAGGTTCTGTCTTTCTTAACCAAAAGTAACCATCAACACCTACAACCCACTACAACCAATTTTCTCCCATAGACTAAATGCCTTTCGAAGTTAAAATGTTTGAATTTAGTATAAAACAAAGAATGTTTGCAGGGTGGGGTGGGCAAGTATGACATCAATTACTATTGCATGATGGGTTGCTCTGCGATCTTGTGCAATTACACATTACTACAATACACAGCCTTCAAAGGACTCCGTAACGCGAACGTCCTATGAAATTCGGTTTGGGACTGACGGCATTTTAGTTTTATTCCACTATTTTATCAGCCTCTTTTATAAATCATTCTGCAGTTGCCCTTTAGGCAAAGAATAAGATATTAGATATGAAACGCGCGAATTTTCAGCTGTAATATACGAATTTTAACCAGGCCTATAGGTTGGAGAAAATTCATACTATCGGGGCAATCGGTACTCGCCGATGTGTGTAAATTTTAGCATGAACTCTGGGCCATCGACCAAAATGGGGAATATTTCCCCGGACGGGAGAGGGATATGGCCGCTGCCACCGCAGGGCGCTTCTTGTGCATGCATAGGCCAAACTCCATAGACT